>PVJI01001523.1:0-176795 GCA_004026765.1 Micronycteris hirsuta
AGAGGACTTTGGGTCCCAGGACAGACCGACTTTTTAGATTCTGAAACAGGTCAAGTAAGGAAGCCTCTGGTGCGGGCAGCCAGCAGGGCAAAGGAAAGTCGGTTTCTTTCCAGGTTACCCTTGCATAAGGCCGGCCAGTTTACCTGCATAGAGACGGTCAAGGAAATACGAGGGCATAAGCCTTCCACATTCAGTATTTCTGACTGAACTTATGTTGGCTGGCTAAAGAAAAACTGTATAGTTATTAGTGTAAAGAAATTAGTCTTTGGTAGTCCAAATCTTATGTTGGTTTTCTATTTGAAAAAGAAAATGTTTGCTAAGTGAAAAGTACATAAATTGGACTAGAATAAATTATAAAGCTTTGGTTAAAAGGTAAATATTACACTCTAGTAAAAAATTAGAAATTCTTGTAAGTAACCATGTAAACAACTAAGTTACTGGCAAATTTGTAAATAGTATTCCTCTAATATATAATTCCTTTGCCTAACGAGTTTGCTGGATGGCCAAGAGAACGCTACCTTTGGCTGCAGTGCCCTTGTGGAGTTGGAGACACAGAATAAACATATGAAAGTTGACAACAAGTCAATAGTCAATAGTCATAAGAAAAAGCTTTAAGAAATTATTTTGTACTAAGCCTTTTAACTGAGATTTAGGAAGTAAACTAAATCAAGGAACTTAATGGTTCATTAAAATTAATTTAATACACCTAATAAGGGACAGCCCAGATTAAATTGTCAGGGGGGTCTGGGGCTGGGAAGATGGCTGCAGGACTTCCTTCTTTTTTTAGTACTTCTTTATTTTACCATGATGAGAAATAAACATGCAAGTATGTCATTTTAATTTACGTAAGACTCTGGATGTAGTTAAAATAAAAAAGGCTAAATTAAAAGAATTTCCCAAATTCCTTAGTTGCCTTATGAGTCATACAGTTTATTATTATTATTTACATTCATATTTAAGAACTCTACATGTAAACATGGGTGTACAATTAAGTTGAATTATAATTTAAATAACTAGTATCTTTATAAATTTTGTCCTTGTAAATCTCTCACAAAAATGAAAATCGTGTGAGGCTATGAAGCTGTGCTAACTATTCCAACTGTGTAAAGTTTTAAGGGGTCATATTTCTCTGTCGGATTCTTATTAACAGTGACTATTAGCCCTGACCAGTGTGGCTCCATTGGTCCAGCGTCGTCAACAAAGCGAAAGGTCGCCAGATCGGCTCCTGATCAGGGCACACGCCTGGGTTGCAGGTTGGGTCCCTGACTGGGGCGTGTAGGAGAGGCAACCAACCAATGGATGCTTTTCTCTCGCATTGCTGTTTCTCTCCCTCTCTTTCTCCCTCCCTTCCCCTCTCTTTAAAAATATATAAATAAAAATCTCTAAACAGTGACTATATTTTTCTAATGAGTATTTAATTATGTTATCTAAGACTGCTAACTGACTTTAGGGTCTTGGGCTAATGTGATATTGAGATAATTAGTAGTCATTGTTTACCTGGAAGCCCCCAAAGAAATTAAATTTCAGAGGAGAGAAAATACAATTCTTAATTGCCATTCAATCTTCAAATGAATTTTTAACCAATGGACTCTTGACTATACTTCTGTTTCTCATAATGTTCAAATTAAGATATAAAGTCAATCTATAACTTAAAATCATTGCCCTAAGATACTGCATCTTTGCATTAGCTTTAGTTTATAAGTATCACCTGGAGACCTTATTAAAATATAGATTTCTGGGTCCTACCCTGGAGATTATGATTCTGTAGGTCTGGAGCAGGGCTAGAGAATTTCAACCCAAGAAGCTCTGAAATTATGCTGCTCCTACAGATTAAAAGATTATTTTACGCATCTGTGCCCCAGAGCAAGACTGATCAGATTAATTTTGTTTTAAAAACAGTTTAAAGCTTTACATAATATTATAATGTAAACATATTGCTCAAAGTGACTTTATAAAAAATGTGTCTCCATACATATTTAACTATCAATGTATCATAAAGGTAGCAAATATAAGAAATGTATAAAAGAGACTGGTAGCATGGAGGAAAAAATTGGGCTCAGGGTACATAATCTGTACTCAACGGTAGACAGAAAAATTTCCTTTTTCTTTTCTCATTTCTGCCTAGGTGGCCTTGCCCGAGCATGCGTCCTATCCTCAAGAATCTGCTAACATTCAGGCTGACGTATTCCATTTACATTCGGACTGACGTATTCCATTTCTGGACAGTTTCAACTTGAGACGTTTGTGAAACAATAAGCCTTCTCAACTTTGAAGTAGTAGAAATTTCTAGTGATGTTGATGTTCTTTCTGTCAGGATGTAATAAAATATCGTCACAGATTAATAACATAAGCAAGGATAAAGTTATTTCTCATTCTCAGTCACCTTTTCTCTGCTCACTGTGAGTCAGCCGGTTTTTTTCTGATCCCTGCATCTCTGTGATTGAGAGCTTTCTTGCACGCAGGTTATTTTTGCCTGTATCCCCACCCAGGTATTCACTGGATATCAGCAAAGGTTTGCTCCTCGTTCTGCTTGGGCATCCTAAGGCCACACACCCTCAAAGAGGTTTTAGAAAAGAATTCTTGCACTCCCAATTCTTCCAGAGTTGTTCGACCATGCAGTAAACACCGTTTCATTTGTCATTTCCACAATGTGGGGACAACTTAAGGCAGAGAAAAACTCCAGGAATGTCATGAGGTTGTTTCTACCTAGAAGAGTCACATTCGTATCATCTGTCCTTAATAGGGCACTTCATGTCTGTGGATTCTTCCCCAAGATACATAACTTCAATCTAGTCATGAGAAAACTTCAGAAAAACCTTCATTGAGGGACATTCAACAAAACAGGTGACCAGTACTCTTCAGAAAGGTCCAGATCATGAAGAATAGGGCAACACTGAAGGAACTATCACAAACTGGAGGAGACTAAGGGAACACGACAATTAATGGGATGTGGTGTCCCAGCAGGATGGACCCTAAAAAAAGAGGAAGGACCGTAGCGGGAAAATTGTTGACATTCAAATATAGTCTTCACAGTCAGTCTAGCTATGGGTTTATCCATTTTGTTAATCTTTTAGAAGGGCCAACTTTTGGTTTCATTGACTTTCTCTGTTCCTTTTCTATTTTCTTTTATTTATCTCTGATCTAATCATTATCATTCTTTCCTCCTGCTTGTTTTGGGTTTAGTTTGCTCTTCTTTTCTAATCCCTTAAGATGTAAAGATAGCTTGTTGACTTGAGATCTGTCTTCTTTCTTTAATTTTTATTGATTTTAGAGAGAGAGGGAGATAGAGAAACATGGATTTGTTGTTCCACTTATTTATGCATTCATTGGTTGATTGTTGTATGTGCCCTGATGAGGGATCGAACCCACAACCTCGGTGGATCAGGACGATGCTCTAACCAACTGAGCTACCCTACCAGGGCATGATTTTTCTTCTTTTTTAACATAAGCATTTACAGCTTTAAGCTTTCTCTGCGGCACTTCTTTCACTGTATCCCATGAGTTTTTATTCTTTCATTGTGCATTTTTATTACTGTGCAAATGAAAAGACTGTATTTTCATTTTCATTCATTTCTAAGTATTTTCTTTTTTCTCTTATGACTTCCTCTTTGACCCATTGGCTGTTTAAGAGTATGTTGTCTTGTCCTGGCTGGGTGGGGTGGCTCTGTTGGTTGGAGAATCGTCCTGTGCACCAAGGGGTTGTGGGTTTGGTACCCGACTGGGTTGCAGGTTCGATCTCTCTCTCTCTCTTTCCCTTTCTCTCTGTCCCCCCTCTATCACCCTTTCTTTCCCTCTCAAATCAATGAATATATCCTCGGGTGAGGATTTAAAAAAAAGAGTACGATGTTTGATTTCTACAAATCTGAGAATTTTACAATTTTCCTTCTGTTATTGATTTTTTAACTTTATTCTGTTGCAGTCAGAGAAAATACTTTGTATGCTATTTGTTTTTTTAAAATCTATTGAAAATTAATTTGTGGCATAAAATATGGCCTATAATAGAGAATGTCCTATGTGCACTTGAGAAAAATGTGTATTCTGGTGTAGAATGTTCTATAGTCAAAACTAGTTTTTTGTTGTTGTTGTTCAAACCTATTTCTTATCAAACTATTTGTGTCTTTGGATCTAAAGTGAATCTCTTGTAAACAGCATCTCGCTGGATCAATGTTTTTTTTTAATCCATTCCACGTATCTCTGTCTTTAGATTAAAGAGTTTATCCATTTACATTTAAAGTAATTAGTGACAAGCAGGCACTTAATCCTACCATTTGTTATTTGTTTTCTATAGTTCTTAAAAGTTTTTTGTTCCCCATTTCCTGAATTACTGTCTTCTTTTTTATTTAGTTGACTTTTGGTAGGTTTTAATTCCTTTCTTGTTTTTTTGTACATACTCTGTAGCTATTTTCTTTGAGGTTGTATGTTTAACATCTTAAAGTTTTAACACTGATTTTGTTATGCCAGTTTAACTTCAATGGCATACAAAAACAGCTCCTATGTAACTTCATCCGCACCCCCTTCAGGGAAGAGCTAATGGAAAGAGTATTTCATGAGTTATGGCATGTTTGAAATTGCTTTCTTATGGCCTTGACATTACAGATCAACTGTCGCACAATAGTCTTCTCTGTGTAGGTGCTGTCTCACTGTTTTGTTGTGTCGAATGTTTATGTCAGTAACATAATGCTAAACTTACTTTCCCCTCATTAAAGGGTTTTTGATTTCTGCTTAGAGTCCCTAAGAATGTTTTTATTTTTTAAAGTCTAATAATTCTACCAGTATTATGTCTCAGAGTTGATTTTACTCAGTCAACTTCTTCAGGCAAATATGTACACTTGGATTCTATTTAATTTCAAAATATTCTCTTGAATTAGAACTTTAAAAATTAGTCCCTTCTCACTGTTTTGATTTTCTTTCTCTGAGACTCCAATTATACATCTGTTGAATCTCCCTTCCCTGTTCTCTGTATCTATCACTTTCTTTCTGATCCCTTTTTAAAATTCTATTTTTTTAATCATTGTCTTAGTTCTTTTCATTTCTCTTCTCTATACCTTTTATTGTATTTTCAGCCTGTTTATTCTCCCTCAGACACCCTGTAATTTAGTCTTCATTTCTGAGATAATTTTGACACATTCCCATAATTCTTTGACCATCTTATTTTCTGGCACAACAAGATATCCTTATGTGGATAAAACAAAGCTTCTATTTTTTAACATCTAGCTCTAGAAATTTTTCTTAAGTGGAAATACTGGATGGAGACAGCATTATTAGAGAGGAAAGGGGAGGAAGGGCTTTTAACAAAGATTCTGAGTGGGAAAATTTTCATTTCTGCAGGCAAAGAGATTGTTAAATACACACATACACACACACACACACCCCTATACAGCACTGATCTCCAGAGAGAAAGAATTTCTTGGGTCTACCTCCTCAGTAGGCTCAGAATCCAGTTAGACCCCCAAATCCATACTCTTCTTATGGGCACCCGGGAATTAGATCATTGCTGCATTGCAGAACCACTGGGTCGCTGTGGCCTTTGTGTCCTACACGAGGTGGCACCAAATCAAAGGCTTGTCCCCATGTTCCAGTTCTGATAAGTGTGACAAATTTTTTTCTTTTCAGAAATTTTTAATACTGTGGGAATTTCTAATCCAATTGTGACTTCTACCTTCCTCCCTACAAATGTTACCTTAGGGCCATTTTACATTTTAAATTAAATACTTCCTTTCCTATCAACCTGTTGAGTAATAATTTTCTTTAAAAATCTCCATCAGTAGACCTAACAGGGAGTTTCTGGAGGACACGATCTCCCAAAGGGCAGGAGGTTTCTGAGTTAGTAGATGTGATTAAATCTCCAATGTCCATTTCTAAAAAGTTTGTTTTAATGATCTCTAAACAACAGGAGTTCTTGCTTCTGCAAGTCTTTCCTTCTTGACTTAGTATGTTGGATTATTCATTATGGTTAGCCAGTTAAAATGGGTTTTAGGGAGGTTCCCAATCTGAGTCAAGGACCCATACAGAAGTGGTTTATTAAGGAAGGTTCCCAGGAGAACCAGTGAGGGAATGAGAACGCAATATTTCAAAGGGCAGAAACCAGGCAAAGGCAAGATTGGAGGTAATGTCCCTGGGGCACCCGGTCCTGCTGGGAGTTCTGGGGCGGGAAGTAGACTTCAGAGTTTGCCCTGCATCAGAGAGATGGGCCCTGGCACTCTTAGCTAAAGACTGGCTAAGCTCCCACTGGGGTGGAGGTCAGATGGACTTGTAACACTTCCAGGCACTTCTAGCCCATATACGGAGGGGTGGAGGTGGGGGTCCATTGCCCAAGGGCAATCCTCAGAAGGCTGCAAGTGTAAGTAAGCTTTTAGCAGCAAAGCCTGCACAAGCTGGAAAAAGGGAGTACAAAGGTGATAAAGGGAAACTGAGGGCCTCTGAGTGGGGCCCTGCAATGATCGCGTCCTGCAGGTCGATCTATTCTCACAGTACCTGTTATTGGCTGAATCGTGTCCCCTCAAGTTCATATGTTGAATTCCTAAAACACATACCGCCCCCATACACACACGGTATGTCAGAATGTGACTGTAGTTGGAGACAGGGTCTTTAAAAAGGTAATTAAATTGAAATGAGGTCGTTAGAGAGGTCAATCTGCCTGGTGTTTTATAAGAAGAGAACATTTGGACACAGACAGGTACAGAAGAAAGACTCTGTGAAGACACAGAAGAACCCAACCCTGCCAACATCTTGATGTCAGCCTTCTAGGCTCCAGAGCTACGAGGAAATAAATTTCCGTTGTTGGGCCGCCCAGTCTATAATATTTTTTCAGGCTCCTGGAGCAAACTCACACAGTATCCTTTGCATCTGGAAGCAGAAGGTCTCCTTCCTGTAATTATAACACTTCTAAAACAAACTATTTTTTAAACAAAAGCTTCCTGTACCTGGATACGTTGGGGAGGCCACTGAGCTAGTGAAGAGTACCTATCTTTGAATTTGAGTTCTCCGTTACGTTAATGAAGCAATATTGCCTCCCTTCCCAATCACCCCTAATCTGGCCACAGCACTGACGTGTCACCGACTGCTAAACATTGCACAGGCACAGATTTGGGTCCTACCTGGTTCCCTACTCCCGTCTACAGAGGAAACGTCCCAAGGCCTATCTACCGCCATGTGCTGCGTAGCAACGTTTCTGTCACCAGCAGACCACATATACAACGGTGGTCCCATAGGATTATCATAGAGCTGGAAACGTCTTGCCTAGTGGCGGTGTAGCCACAGCAACCTTACGGTAAGACGTACCACTCACATGTTAGTGGTGATGCGGTGTCAATGAACACTGCGCCGTCAGCTGTAGGAAAATGTAGCACATATGTTACGTACAATACGTACTAATAATGATAACTAACGACGGTCACTGGTTTATGTATTTACTATGGTCCGTTATCATTTTTATTGTTATTTTAGAATGTGTCCTTTCTATTTATTAAAAAAAAGTTTTCTGTAAAACAATATGCTGTGTTACACTGGCAACAGCCTCATATGACATATATTTCATGTTTACTGCATTTCTTGATTGCATCACATTCTCTTGTGCTTGATTTACGGTACTCTTGTGTTGTTTTCTGCAATAACGTGCTGTTCAGGTTTGTAGCCTAAGAGCAGTAGGCTATACCAGATAACCTAGGAGTGTCATGGACTACATCGTCTAGGTTTGAGTAAGTGCGCTCCATGATGTTTGCACGATGACAGAATTGCCTAATGTGCATGTCTCAGAATGTATCCCCATTGTTAAGTGGTGCCTGACTACATTTTACTCAATTATTTTAAAAAGCTTAAATAACATTATGTTTCTTGGTTGTTTAGTCTTATTCAGTGTAGTGATAACTTATCACTATTCTTTTCTTCAGTAGATGCCTGCAAATAAAACATCTTTCCTATATAGCCTAAAAGGAGCCCACGCTTTTGTGAAAACAAAAACAAAAACAAAAATAGTTTTTCTGCCCTGGGTTCAATACCTAGAACATAACATCTCTGCAGGGGAACAGCATTCCTCAACAATCAAGAAAAAGATATTTTTAATTTCACACTGTAATTCCACAGATGTACTCTTTATTGGGCATGATTGAAAATATACTTTTCCTTTCATGCATAAGGGTAAGATAAATCTATGACTAATGGAGTTCCATATTTTTAAAAAATACATTTGGGTGTCTTTTTTGCATTTAAATTAACTTTCTTCATGAGTGCGAGATAGCATAACTGTGCAGAAGGCACCAAACCGGCCTTGGGCGGTGGTGCTGCCAGAGACGCGGTGAGCAGGGAAGTAAATCCAAAGCAGAATGAGCGTCTGTTCTACTGGCGGTCAGAGCACTACCACTTTATGCTGTGATTGTCCTTCCTGCCGGTGTCTGACTGTCCCCAAGTGCCAGGGGCTGAGGATTAATTACTATTGCTGGCAAATCGGTCAACGAGAATGGCGATATGTATGTCGACTTTGTTCAGGGGAAGTCCATGTCGTTGAGTCCATTTTATTCATGAATCCATTGAGCAAAGTCAGGAATGAGGCTGACTGATACCCACAGATCAGGTCATCTTTGTCTACCAGATTCTAGAGAGTCTCTTCCATTTGCAGGAGTCACAAGGTGAATAAATACTCTCATAGTCTAGACCCGTTTCAAGATTGTCTTAAATCCACCCTGGCTGGTGTGGCTCAGTGGATTGAGTGCTGGCCTGTGACTCAAAGGGCTACTGGTTTGATTCCCAGTCAGAGCACATGCCTGGGCTGCAGGCCAGGTCTCCAGTAGGGAGGGTGTAAGACGCAACCACACATTCGTGTTTCTCTCCCTCCCTTTCTCCCTCCCTTCCCCTCTCTAAAAATAAATAAAGACCTTCTTTTTAAAAAGAAGGTCTTAAATCCATCTACATACCTTTTCTCCAATCTTCCTTCCTTGTCATCAGTTTTCTTATCTTGCCCCTTCCAAATCCCTGATCAAACAGCCTAACAATTTGCCTTTTCTACATATCACTGTAGGACCTTCCCTCAGGACATTTTCCCTAGCAGGGAAGGTGACAACAAGCTGTGTTACCTGAAGTTCTACCCACTAGAAGAACTTCCCTTCTCTACAGTCCCTCAGGGACACTCTGAACAGAATATAACAGCACAATAGTATACTGTGCTGAGTATTCTGTAAAAAGGCTGAGAGTTGTCCCTCTTTGCTCACTGATCATAGGAAACTCTCTGTGAGGTCATAGGTACAGCTGAGGGATGGATGGCATTTTACAGGAGTAGACATAGTGCAAATGCAAGCCGCCAGCTCATGCAAGTTACTTGTATATTCAGTCTCGAGCCTGTTCTTACAAGTACCACTCCTACCTGGTGGATGGAGTGCTTTCTACCTTATGGTTTGGGATCAGTTTGGGTTGCACAGTCACCGAGTGTTTCATTGTTAAGTGTTTTTATACTCTTCAGGAGGCCAGGAGCAAGCGAAGTGCTAGTTCTCAAAAGAAGAGCTGTTTGCAGAAGAGGACATGCTTTCTGTATGATGCTCTATTTATTAGGGTAAAGTCAGCTTCGCCTGGCAATTTCAAATGACTGTCCTTGTAGCCTTAATGTTCTTGTGTTTCTATCAAACCAGAGTGTCTCAAGACACAGGCTACCAGCCCCACTCTTTGCTTTGGACTAACTAGTCAAATAAGAGGTTACTTAAGGCCTCATCTGCCCCATTGGTTTAAAAAAACAACAAATAAACAAACAGAAAAAAAAAAGAAAGGAAAGGAAGAGTGGAGTATTAGAGAGCCTTTTGGGAAATTTCCCTATATTGTGCCCTGGATCCCATAAAACTGCCATATAACTATTTATCCTTCTCATGAGAAGCATATGGGATTAACAGACGGTGACAATGGTCTTTTATTTTTCCATAATATTTTAACTTCTGTTAAAAGGATTTCAAGGCCAAAAAAGCAACTTAAAGAAAGTAATTTATATACAGAATTTTTATTTGATCTAACACTTGATCTTTCTCTTTTGAGTTCAATGGCCCTCACCTGGGGAGACATGAGTGAGGGTACTCATGCCTTTTTATTAGGAAAAATTTCAAACCTACATAAAGTAGATAGAGTGCTATAATAAGTCTCCATGCACCTATCACCCAGTTTCAACAATTACTAAGATTCTGTTGCTCTTATTTATACTCCATCCTCCCCACCACTACCTTTTTTTCTTTTGCTGGAGTATTTTAAAATATTCCAAGATATATTCACTTGTAAATTCTTCAGTAGAAATCTCTAACACATATAGGCTAATATTATAATCATAACATAACCATAATTTCATTGTCATGCCAGAAGATTGATGACAATTCCTTAATATTATCTAATAATCACTCCATGTTCAGTTTTTCCCAATTGTCTCAAAATGCCTTTTTGCAGTTGGTGTATTTAAATAAGGATCTAAACAAGATCTACATATTGCATTTGGTTGGTAGGTTTAAGTTTCTCTCTCTTTCTCTCTTCAAAGTTAAATAGAATCTTTTCTATTGAAGTAATTTATATTTTCCCTAGCTCCTAAAATAGAAATAGGCATCAGGTTTCTAAACAGAAGAAAAAAGCCTTAGCTAAAGAGCCACATATTAGATATTCATGCTGGTCTAAGAAAACTAATAAACTGAGTAAATTAACTTGAACAGTGTACATTCAGAACAGAATTGTAGCTTATAGTAAGAAATATGTGAACCAAAGGCAAAAATCTGTGAAGATTAAGGCAGGTTTGTAGTTTTTTTAAATTTATAAAGCATAATGTATTTTTTTCTCCAAGTTCACTTAGTGTTAATCTCAATATTAAAGTGCATTGCCAAACTAGAATACAAGCTTCCTAATTAAAAAAAAAAAGATGGCATAAAAAGTTCCCATTGTTTTAGTGCCTTCCTTATACCTACTAATAACATCCTACTTTTGCCTTCACTTAGTGTAAGAGATTACTGCAGCAATCATATACCTGGAAGCCAAAAGCTTGGGCACAAAGCATGACACTGTCAGGAATAACTTTCTTGCTGTAGGAGTTAATCTGAGCATTGGCAGTCTCCAAGTGTTGGTTCCAAATGTGGAGAATTCCTGGGATGAAATTCCAAACTGCCCCACCCCCACTCCCAACCTCCACCCCATGGAGGGCAGCTGAAAGACAACCAGATCTCTGCACTCACCTGCTAGAATCTTAGAAATTTATATGCAGCCCTTAACAGGATTCAGCCAGGAATCCAATCCAGATGGTCTCCACAACACTTTACTCTTCAAGGCTGCATCCTTGAAAAAGGCTCCTAGTATAGGAACGGTGGGCAGAGTGTACATTCCAAGGAAAGGGGATGAGGTGGTGAGCTTCCAGTTGTCTGGGTCCGACTCAGGGCTCAGCCAGCAGTCGCACCCTCTTAATGACCCCCTCCAACCCTGATGAGGAAATTGAAGACTTTGGTGAAGATTGTCATCCATCTTCAAGACGACACTGAAAATAACTGTTGTGGAATGTCGTCGCAAAAGCACACAGGTTGGAGAGCTGTTTCAAACCGACCTTTAGGAAAGTGCAGTTTATAAAGAGGTGCAAGAAAACCAAACACACAGGCAGCTGAGGCAGGTGTATCTCCAAAGAAAAACGAGATGTCTCCAATCTGTTTGACAGCGGGTTTTGGCACTCCTGGGCATCTCGGTATGTCTGCGCTTCCCCTCCTCAGTGGTGGAACGGGGAGGGGGGGTGGGGGGGGCTCTCCTCCGGTCAGGGGAGTCCTAGTCAGCCTTCACCAAGACACTTTCCAGGAAGGATCAGACTCAAGAGAAAAGGAATTCGTGGAGCAAACCAAAACCATGGCTTTGTCCCAGGGAAGAATTGTCACCCTCAACTGAGAATGTGGGAGCACTGCAGGAAGCAGCTTCTTTTTGAAGAGAGCAATGTAAGCCAGCATATCTGCCCCTTGTTTGGCTGAGACTTCAGGATCAGCATTACGTTTTTGTTTTCTTAAAACGTTTAGTATTTTTGCTGGCTGATAAACAACGTCGGCTGTCATCTGCATTGGTATGTCTCCTCTTGAACCGCTCTATGTGTTATCAATGACATTGATGTTTAAGAGTGCACCAGAACATTTGGCATGATTAGGGACTCACTGTGTATGATGGGCACCCCAAGCTGCCTTCCCAGGAACTAGGCTCCAAGGGAGCTGCCATCTTGCTGCAGCTGAACTTTCCTACTCAAGTCTCTTTCTTTTTTTTTTTTTTTTTTTACATCAGTGTGTTGTTGCATCTCACGTGGCCCCCCTGGGGACCTGGCCTGCAACCCAGGCATGAGCCCTGATGGGAATTGAGCTGGCTACCCTTTGGTTCACAGCCCGCTCAATCCACTGAGCTACACCAGCCAGGGCTCAAGTCTCTTTTAATCAACAGAATGTCCTCTCTTTTTTGTTACTGGTTTCATTTTGATTCAGTTTTATGTCATTTATTTGTTGAGGAAACTAGGTAATTTGTCGTGTAGGATTTTTCACATTCTGAATTTGGATTTTTAACTTATTTTTCTATGCTCCATATTTTTTATAAACTGATACCTACATCTAGGGGCTTCATAATTTTATCTTTTTGTCAAGAATACTTTGAAAGTTGCACTCTATATGTTCTAGATCGTATCAGGAGCCACATGACATTGTTCAGCTTTTAGTAATGTTGAGAGTGATAAGTGGGTTCTTGTGTTTTCAGTGTTTTTTAAAAACATTTTAAAGATTTTATTTAGTTACTTTTCGAGAGAAGGGGAGGGAGGGAGAAAGAGAGGGGAAAAAACATCAATGTATGCGAGATACATCTATTTGTTGTCTCTCACATCCCTCAAAGGGGGAGCTGGCCTGCAACCCAGGCACATGCCCTGACTGGGAATTGAACCAGCGACCTTTTGGTTCACAGGCTGGCATGCAATCCACTGACCCACATCAGCCAGGACTTCAGTCTGGTTTAAAGTTTGCCATTAACTTTTCATACAATAATTTTAGTAGTAATTGATGATCATTGCCTAGATCCATTATTTCATAAGTGATTGCAAAATAGTGTTTTTTTCTATTTCCATTATTTATTTTGCATTTATTAGATGTGGTTTTATATAATGAACTTTCTGGCAAGGCTGAATACTGTGTTCTTTTTGTCAGTAGTTTACACAGCCAGACACCATGCAAAAGAAAAGTCTTCCCTTTTAAAGTAGCTATGATGGTATGCCAAGTGTCTTCATAGCATATCATTACTAAAAGTGGATACAAATAAATGAGTAAAAAAAAGGAACTTTCTCTCACCGATTTGGATTGCCTGAAATACGGGACCTGCAGAAAAGTCACCTGGATCCTTCCACTTTGAGGTGACAAAAAGCAACTTTCAGAATAATAAGATGTTTGATCATTTTGATATAAACATCCATGGATGACCATTGAGGTTTTGGGGTTTTTTTTTTTAGATCACTAAGTTTTGGGGTGGCTTATTATGGCAGCAATAGATACTCAAAACCACTAAGGGTTCAAAAATTGTTATCATTGTGAACTCACAGATGTTTATATGTTCCACGTGGTATTGTTCACTGTAGTCATAATTCTTCTTGGTGTTGACTTCGTTCCGTACTCGACCAGTGAGAGCTTCTTTCAGTTAGTGCCTCGGTCATTTTCACCCATGTACTCCTGTCTCTGATAGCTCTCTCCCTTTCAGGCACAAGACAGCCTCGGCTCGTTCTGTGTATTTCCTGCTCCAGTGTTGAAACCAGCTGTTTCTCCAAGGGGCCCTGGCTCCTTTCAGGGGGCAGTGGCATTTTATTTTTTTTTATTTTTTATTCATTTATTTTTTTAAAGATTTTATTTATTTATTTTTAGACAGAAGGGAAGGAAGAGAGGGGCATCCATGTGTGGTTGCCCCTCACGTGGCCTCCACGAGGGACCTGGCATGCAACCCAGGCATGTGCCCTGACTGGGAATCAAACCGTGACCCTTTAGTTCGCAGCCCGCGCTCAATCCACCAAGCTACGCCAGCCAGGGCAAAGGCAGTGGTATTTTAGAGACCACGACCTGACCATCGACGGTACGCATCACTACGGGACTATCGTCAACTCTAGGGCTCACCTGCGAGCAGAGAAAGGGAATATTTATTTTTTAGCAAGAGTAAACAATCAACAGTTCAAACTGGTATTTTTAATTCAAATTAAATATTGTTTAGTTTTTACTTCTTCGATTTTAAACATACATGCTTTTTTCTCTTATACTGAAAATCTTGGTTCCTCATGACATTTGCTTTATTCTATTATATGTAATAATTTTGAAATACCAATATTATCACTGACAGTAAGTCTACTGAGTACTGTTTAAGATTTATTTGTATTTTTGTCCTTAAGCTTTATCTCACTATATACTGCACAGCTAATATACTATGTTTCAAAGTCACTTGAAAGATTTCTTCTCTCTATGTTTATGACACAACTCGATAGACAAATAGGTTTGTTTTTATTCAGTTCTTAAGTGATTGCTTTTTATTCTCTTGCAGTTAAATATGTTTTCCAAATTATGTGTCTATTTTATTTTTTATGTGTGTTTTATTACATCAAACTATGAAACAAGGTATACGCAGAAATATACAGCTTCCATCCCTATCCTTTTTCTGATAAATATTTTTATTAGTTTTTGTTTTACACACTTCTAAATTTTGAAAATAGTAGAAGCAAATGTGTATATATATACTTTTATTTTTCCTTTCATTTCTACACAAAAAGTATAATAGTGTACACACTCTTCTGCCTATTGCTTTTTTCACCTTCATTGTAGGAATATTTGAAAAGTATGTGCATTTAAAATTTTTTCCAAGTGGCTCCTGGCTGGTGTGGCTCAGTGGATTGAATGCTGGCCTGCAAGCCACAAGGGTCACCAGTTCAATTCCCGATCAGGGCACATGCCTGGGTTGCAGGCCAGGTCCCCAGTAGGGGCCACGAGAGGCAACCGCACATTGATGTTTCTCTCCCTCTCTTTCTCCCTCCCTTCCCCTCTCTCTAAAAATAAATAAATACATCTTTAAAAAGAAATAAAATTTTTTCCAAGTGGAAATTTATTTTTATTATTACCAATTTCCAGCACTGTAGTCAGAAAGCACTATTCGTGTTATTTGCATTTGATTGCAGTTTTTCTTTATGGCCTAAGATATCCATTTTTATGAACATTCCGTATGTACTGCAAAAAGAGTTATATTCTCTAATATTGTGATTCAGAATTTGATACATATTTGTAAGTTACCATACTAATTATGTTATGTAGGTCATTGCTACTCAAAGTGGCTAGACTACTATGTCATTAAGGACACTAGTTCAGTTGATTTTTTTTTTTTTTGGTAGCAAGACTTTCTCAGCGAAGGAAGTGGTCCATTGATTTATATTCTGAGTGAGTTTCTCATCTCACTGCACCTGGTAGCCACAGTGCATGGACGGGCACCGGTCTGCAAACACGCTCTCAGTGGCGCTGGGTTAGGTTCCCCAAACCCTTACTCATTTTTGTCCTCTTGCTTTGTCTTGGAGTGAGAGTCACGTGCAAAGCTTTTCTCTTGTTCATGTGTCTATTATGCCCGCACCTCCTGTGATTTGTACTTTCTGAAAGTTGATCGCGGTGTTCTTGAGTGGATATGTAGCCCCCTGTTGTTATGTTAGCCATTAGCATCGGAAACAGCTTCCTTTTTCTTTCTAATGCTTCTTGGTCAGAATTCTCCCCTGACAGATATCAACATCATGCCCTTGCTCTCTTTGTGTTTCGCCTTTTGCCTGGTAAAATATTTATCCATCCTTTTATTTTTAAACTTTCTTAATTTTTTTGTTTTAAGTATGTCTTGTTTTGCTAGACACTTTGAAAATACTTGTGATTAATATGTGAGTTAGCCTCATTTATATTATTCATAAACAGCAATTTTTTAAATTATAAAATATTTTACTTTATGGTCATCTGTTTTCTTCTCTCTCTCTTACTACCTAGATCTTTAAAAAAATTTTCTCTTGGAATTTAGGAAGTTTTATATTTTGTTTTTGTTCTTTTTGCTGTTTTTTAAGAGAAGGGAAGGGAGGGAAAAAGACAGGGAGAGAAACACGGATGTGTGAGAGACACAGGAATCGTTGCGTCTCACAGGCGCCCCCACCTGGGACAAAACCTGCAACCCAGGCACATGCCCTGACCAGGAATCAAACCAGCGAACTTATGCCTTGTGGGATGATGCCCATATGAACCACACTGGCCAGGGCTATATTTTGTTTTAATTGTTACCTTTATATGAATACATTTGCAAAATACTATATTTTATCTATTTATGTATCTTTTTAAAGATAATATTCCAACTTCTCCCTCTAACAGAATGATGTTAATAATAGAAAAGCCCCAACCTGCTTTTCCCTTTCCCTATACGAGTGTTGGTACTAAAAGTACTCGCTAAACAGAGATCAGAGTATCTGGTATCAGAGTATGCGTTCAAGGACCTTAACCCACAGTCCTCTCTGTCCATTTCCACGAGAGGCTGTGAGTCTGAGGAGATTCAAAGCAACCCCTCATCTCACTGCCAACTTACTCTGGACCTCTGCCCTACAGCAGTGTGTGTGCTCTTTCCCGGGGATGGGAAACAAATGCATAGCTTCAGTAAAACCCCTGCTTAAAAGCCCCACCCACGATCTTCATGGTTTTTTAAATATTCTTTTTAAAATGAATATTCTTATATTTTTTTATTGATTGATTTTAAAGATTTATTTTTATTTATTTTTAGAGAGAGGGGAAGGGAGGGAGAAAGAGAGGGAGAGAAACAGCAATGTATGGTTGCCTCTCACATGGCCCTCACGGGGACCTGGCCAGCAACCTAGGCATGTGCCCTGACTGGGAATCGAATCGGGACCGCTTAGTTCCCAGTCCGCGCTCAATCCACTGAGCTACACCAGCCAGGGCTTTATTGATTGATTTTAGAGAGAGAGCGAGGAAGCAAGAGAGAGAAACATGGATTTATTGTTCCACTTATTTATGCATTCATTGGTCGCTTCTTTTAAGTGCCCTGACCAGGGATTGAACCCGCAACCTTGGCATATTAGGACGATGCTTAACCAACTAAGCTACTCAGCTGGGACCAAACTAATCCTTTTTTTTTTTTTTAAGATTTTATTTATTTATTTTTAGAGAGAGAGGGAGGGAGAAAAAGAGGGAGAGAAACGTTGATATGTGGTTGCCTCTCGCGCACCCGTCAATGAGGAGGACCTGGCCCACAACCCAGGCATGTGCCCTGACCGAGAATTGAACCGGTGACCCTTTGGTTTCCAGGCTGGTGCTCAATCTACTGAGGCACACCAGCCAGAGATAATCCTTCATCATAGCTAGGAAATCTCTTTTGTCTCTTGTTTTACTTAAAGTTTTTACCAAAACAGTTCTTGAATTTTCTCAGCTGCTATGTAATTGTATAGTTTTCAATATGACTTTATCAATGTGATTAATTAGGTGGATGGATTTCCTAATTTTGAACTATCCTTAAGGGTCCAAAATAAATTCTGTTTTTAGTTTATTTTTAGGCGGTTAATAGTTTTTGTTGCTATTGTGAATGGAATCTTATTTTCTATTACATTGTCTAATTGGTTATTGCTGGTATATAGAAAAGCTATTGATTTTTGTATGTTGATCTTATATATGGTCACCTTGCTAAATTCTCTTACTAGTTCTAATAGTTTGCCAATTGATTTTCTTATGTTTTTCTATGTAAGAAATAGTGTCATCTGCAAATAAGCACAAGTTGCTTCTTCTTTTCTAATGTTTCTAATGAGAGATAATGTTTATTATCTCTTATTGCTTTCCCTCTTACCTCGAATCAGAACGTCCGATGCACTTCGAATAGTGTGATGATAAAGGTCGTTCTCGTCTTGTTTCTGACTTCAATCGGAATGTGTCTCTTTTGCACCATTAAGTACGGCACTTATTGTAGTTTTTACCATTGTTTTATTAAAAACAAACAATAGGTCAAGTTTAGGCTTTTTTTCCTACTTTGGGGGATTTTTTTCCTTTTATATCATTAATGGGTATTGAATTTAAGATACTATTTTTATTTTTAATGCAGTAATATAGTAAGTTTAAATTGCTATGTATTCCATGCCGAGCCATCTTAGCAATGCTGGACTAAATCCTCTTTGGAGTTGATGAATCACTCTTTCAATACGCTGCTGAATTTAATTTGTTAACATTTTATTTAGGAGTTTTGCTTTGTTGTTCATACATGGAATCATGTACATATTTTTCTCCTACTGCTCTTGTCTGGCTATGGTTTCAGGATTTGCTAAGACGAAAATGTGTCTAGCGGTTTTCCGTCTTTCCTTCCTTCTTTCTTTTTTATGTATGACAATTTTATTTTTTTACTAAGGCTAATGAAAAATGATTACTAATCCTATTTTTAAAAATCCAACACCTGAATTAAAATGTATGGTAACTGTATTTACTCATTAAATATTATTTCTAAAACAACCCGAAAACTTCCAGCATGCATGTTTAACGTCAGAATGATGGAGTCAAGACCAAGTGCACATGTTACATGCATCAAGGCTGGATGACAAATGATCTCAGTCACCATCATCGTCATCGTCTTTGTTTTCTTTGAATGTGTTTGATGATTCATTGGAAGTGTTTAGTGATAACAAGAATGTTTTGGGACCCCATTAATGATGGATTAATTGGAACAATCTGAACTGCTCATGTTGCAGGAATTCCGACTTTTAGAGCTGGGGACTGAAGTGGGTATCTGTATTGTAAATCTCTGCTCTGGGAGGCACACTGGAGTCCTTACCTGAGTTGAATCAGATGGGGTTTGTGGTGCTGGTATGCCTGGAGTGGTTTTGGTCTGCTAGTAACTGAACCAACACCTAACCATGGAACTGTTATTCTTTCCACAGAAGTAGGTACCTTTTTGTAAAGACTTTATAGTTTGGAGCAGTCAGGCAATATCTATCAAGTGGAGTCCTGGCTGGTGTGGCTCAATGGACTGAAGGCCGGCCTGAGAACCAAAAAGTCGCTGATTCGATTCCCAGTCAGGGCACATGCCTGGGTTGCAGACCAGGTCCCCAGTTGGGGGTGCACGAGAGGCAGCCAATCTATATTTCTCTCCCTCCCTTCCCCTCTGTCTAGAAATGAATAAAATCTAAAAAAAAAATTTCAAGTTCCAAAAAATACATATCTATCAAGTGGCAATCTAGGGCTTGAATATGGCTTGATCAATGGCAAAGGGGTTTAATTTCTTTGCCTTGCAAAATCAAACTGAAAATCTCTTGGGAAAGGAGAGGTTAAAAGCTGGTCAGCACAACACTGGATTGCCAATAGCACATCATGTACATCAACAGGACCTTTCTTAGCATGGCTTAAATAAATTTTGGCATCATTTAGAATTGTGCTCACAAATTGGAAGGCAAACTCCAACATCTGATTTATAAATCTTGCTCCATATTCTGTAACCCCCACATTCTTCAGGGTTTGTGCTGTCATCTGCGTGTCTTTCACTTCTTGGAAGAAGCCATCTTGCCAGACTCCATGATATCTGGTGATCAGAGCTTGAGCTAATCACACGTGTGAATGTATTTCAGTTCTGGTCTTTATGAAAGATCTTTGCCTAGCATGTTTTTCCTGAGCCATGGTGTACCTCACCCTCCAGCCCCACACTGCCATGCACTGTGAGCAGGATGCTCTGGCCTTTTCTTATTTTCTTATGCAGTTTTTATAAGGTGAGAATTATGTATTCTTCAAAGGTGTTCCTCTCTTTATTAGGCTCTGATATTGTGTTACGTTCATAAATTGAATTGAGAAAAATTTTAACTTCTTATATGTTCTAAAGTCAACTGGAAGAAATGAGTGCAAGAGTCTCTTCAGAAGTGATTCGGGGTTCCGGAGTGGACCAGCTGGGTGAGGACGGAAGAGCCAGCTCCTCCAAGGACTGGCAGGGGGACCTGATGCCACCTGCAGTCTGGTAGAGGAAGTGCGGGCAGTGGCTCCTGGAAGGGTCGAAAGAGGCATCCTTCTTTCACCCTCTTTTCCCCAACCCTTGACTCAGTTTCCCCAAGGGATGAGAAGCCCTGGACCATTCATCTGGGGGATATACAATGGTGGCACCCCAAGGATGGGGACAGAATCCAGACCATGGCCAAGACAGGATGACATCTGATTGCCCTTAGTATAAAACCCAAGCTCCTGGCCATGGCCCCTGATGCTCACCCCTGATTTTAAATCTTCCTATTCCCCCCTCACTCAACACCTACCACAATGTCCTTTCTAATTGTCTGTCCCTTGAACGTGGAGAGCTCCTTCCACTTTAGGTAGGTGCTTTGCACTTGTTACTCCTCCTGTCTGAGACACCCCCTCCACAGGTAGTCGGTGGTCGTTTCCGTCATTTACACTCAGCTCAGATGCCAGCTCCTCAGAGAAACCTTCCCCAACCACACTCAGAAAGTAGTCTCCCACCCTATTACGCTATTTTTATAGTTTTTGTCACCATCGAAAGTTACATTATCTATTTTGTTTATACACTCAATGTTTCTCTTCCTCCATTAGATATAAGCCCTGCCAGGAGATGCTTGTTTCTCATTCACCCACAGGATCCTCAAAGCCTAGATCAAAGGCTAACAATGCACACATTTATATACCATGATCCTTTCCTCACAAAAATGAGTCTATTACTTACACAATGAAGTAACTATAAGCAGAGTCAAGTGTTTGAGGCAGAGGTTCAAGACCCTCTCCCCTGCTCTGTCCACTTCTGGCTCCAGGGACCATTCTATTACCCTGTAGGCACTTTCTGCTGTAAGACTCTGGCTTCCCCTGGAAACTTTTCAGAGCTCAGAGGATTCACCCAGGAATAAGGTCTTGGAACAGGGCAAGGTGTGTATCTCCAGGCCCAGTTCTCCAAAGTTTTGGGGTCTAGGCTTGGGGCTGCAGCTGCTGTGTCCCTGTACCCCCTGAGCTAGAACAGGCTACACTGACAGCCAAATATGTGGGCTGCGTGCTCCTCCAGTCCCTGCTTGGATCTTTAGCAGGCTTTAGCCTGTGCTCTGCTCTCTATAAGTAAGGCCTTTACAAGCTCCACTTGATTCCCCATTCTCAATGCCCTCCTTGTTTGCAGGCTGACGCAAGAAGCTGAAGTTGGGAGCTGCTTCCACCACCCCTTCTGCTTGTCTTCAGGACCTCTTGTTCTATAAGTTTCTCCCTCCAGGAAGATCAGTAAGTTTCTTCCCTGGAGAGATACTTCTTTCAGCTGCTTCTTGCTAGGATTACAAAGAGAGAAAATGGCTCTTTGTAATCCACACTAATGCAGTTAGCTCCGGGACTAGTGAAGTTTCAGAAAGCTAAGCTCCAGGAAAGCTCCAGAGGCCCCGACCTACAGACACCTCAATCGAAGGTGGTGCAAGTGGGGGTCTAGACCTCACTCCATCTTGGCAGCTCCCTGCATAGCCCTGCCTTGTCTGAAAGTGCCTGATACATACTTAGCACTTAATGAACAGGGGAAATACATACCACTAATTCATGTAATAAAAAAACTAAATGTGCCAGGCACAGTGGTAATGTTTTACATGTATTCATTTAAGCAGGTACCATTACAATTTCCATTTTACAGATGAAGAAATGGGTTCAGAGAAATTAAGTGATTTCGTCACAAAGTTTGTTGCACTCTTTCATTCCCCAAAATGCTACGGAGCAACGTAGAGAGACAATGCCAGGCAGCAAGTAGCGCAGGAACACCGGCGGGCTGGTGGTTCCAAGGGCCGTGACACGCTCTCAGCGGTCAGCTGCTTTCACGCTGTGTTGCGGGAGGGCTCCATTACGAATAAGCACAGACCGGAAGTGTTCCTGTCGGCCGCGTTTCTGGTGCACACCACCGGAAGTTTCTGTCCGCGGCTTGGCAGGGACTGGGGAACGGCAGTGGCGGCTGCTGGGGACTACAGGTGCGGAGGCTCTGGGGCTTAGGAGGCAGGTGGGGCCGCTAGGGAGACCCAAGCGGTGGCACACAGGCAGAATGCGGACCTGACCTAGGCCGCCCTCCTAGCGGCTCGCCTCTTCACCCCGCCCCCCGGGCCCGAAGTGGCTGTCCCCTGATCTGAGCCTGGTCCCTCCTCAGGCACTGACCCTTGACCTCGGGGCACTCCCCCATCAGGCGCGATGGCTACGGGCGCGGATGTGCGGGACATTCTAGAACTTGGGGGTCCAGAGGGGGAAGCAGCCTCCGGGACCATCAGCAAGAAGGACATTATCAATCCGGACAAGGTAGCTGGGGCGTCTGAGAGCGCGTTGGGTAGCGGGAGTGAAGGAGTGGGGAGGAGTGGCAACGGAAGAGAGACGGGTGAGAAGATGGGCGGTAGAAGTGTGACATGACGGGACAGAAACTATGTGCTGCCTTGACGAGATGGGGCGGAGGACGTGGGACACCTGTGGGAAATGGTGGGAGAGGCTGCGACACTTGTAAGAGATGAGAGGACCAAGAGAATATGACCCTTGTAGAACACTGGGTGGGAGCACCAAATCGGTGTGACATTCTGAGAGACGGAGGGAAAGTAACTTGTGCTCTGACAGGTTGGGACTCTGCCCAGGTGGCGTGAGGCTGGTGAGGGGAGCGACCTGCTCAGGCTGGGGGTGCCCTTGTGAGCCAGTGTCTGTGCCTTCATAGTGTCGTTCTGTGCCTTCGTTATTTGTCATGGTGTGTACGTGTGTTGCTGTACCTGTAGGTGCTGGTTTGTTCAGGGATTGAGCTGGGATCACGAATTTCAGGAAAGGGAGGCTAGGCTGTGGTTCCTCTCCTGTGGTTTCCCCTCGCAGAAAAAGTCCAAGAAGTCCTCCGAGACGCTCACCTTCAAGAGGCCCGAGGGCATGCACCGGGAGGTCTACGCACTGCTCTACTCTGACAAGAAGCAAGTATTAGAATCCCAAGTGTCCGGTCCCTGCCGCCCCCCTGCCCCACTCTCCCCTTGCCCCCAGCCGGGATTAGAACCTCTGGTCTCTGAGCCAGCTGCATGTCCCTAACTTTTACTTTTCTCCTGTATCTCCTTCCCAGCTAGGGCTCCTGCTTGCTTAGTCGGAGGCAGGAGGAGCTCAGATTTCTCACTCCAGCACCTGACTTCCTGGGTAGACCTGGGCCTGAAGGCTCTCTCCACACATTCTGATTCTAACCTCTCACCTCCCTAAACCCTGCTGCCAGGGATGCACCCCCGCTGCTACCTAGCGACACTGGTCAAGGCTACCGCACAGTGAAGGCCAAGCTGGGCTCCAAGAAGGTGCGGCCCTGGAAGTGGATGCCATTCACCAACCCAGCCCGCAAGGATGGAGCTATGTTCTTCCACTGGCGACGGGCAGCTGAGGAGGGCAAAGACTACCCCTTCGCCAGGTTCAATAAGGTGAGCCCCCACCATTTGGACATAGGCCAAGGTTTCCCACACACTGTGAGCCACCTGCGTGGGCTCCAGAGGCAGGCTCAAGCCTGCGTTTCAGCCATGGTCACCCACTCAGTCCTCGTGTACATACCTGCAGGGTGGGACTCTGGGTCTTTTCTGTCACGGGGTCCTGTCCTTTCCCAGTCCTGCTCTGGTTTTGGGTGGCTTCCTTGGCCCTTCAAATGTTGCTATTCTTTAGAGCTGTGTCCCAGGTGCTCTACTCTTCTCACACCACACTTTGTCCCTAGTCGTGACTCATTTACCCAGTGGCTTCAGTTACCCTCTGTATGTAACTGATTGACCCCAGCGTCTCCAGTCCAGAGCGGCAGTTCCTGCCTGTCCAGTCTTTTACTTACCGTCTCTCCCCGAAGGTCCCACAAGTGCTTCAGTTCAGGGGGCTTCTCTGTTCCCTTCCCCCAAACCTGTTCTCCATATCAGTAATGGCACCGCCATCCATGCAGTGGCCGAAACCAGAAACTTGGGAGTCATTCTTGACTTAATTTCTCCTTTAGCTCTCACATTATTTCAGTCGACAAGGGGACAAAAAAGTAAGGGAAGACAAATTAGAAACAGGTAAGCAAAGAAATTGGGTTCTCTCAGATAAGAGCCATTGACAAAATGAAACTAGGATAGGAACGGGATATGAAACGAGGTAAAGAGTGAACTTGTAGGCGAAGGACGACCTCATGACTAGGGTGGCCAGGGAGGGCCTCTCTGAGAAGGGGGCGTTTGAACTAGACTTGAGTGGCAGCGAGAGTCCTACTGACCCTGCTCCCGTGATGAAGCACGTCTCTGTTTCTCACGCTCTGTGTCAGCGCCCTAGTCCAGTCTGAGTTACCTCTGGTTTAGAGGAGCGAGCCGGCCAGTGAGAAGCAAGGCCGGGCTGACTTTCTAGGCCACTGTTTAAGCTGCTTTCAGTATGATCTTGCACTCCCGGCATCCTCGAGCAGCCTAGACTTTGAGTCCAAAAGCCCCAGGGGCTTAAACCCAGGACTCCCAAGCCTCGGCCTCTTTTCCCTCAGTCCAACGTACCCCACTGCCCCTGGGCACCTCCTCCAAGGGCTCACGGGCTCCTCCGACTCAGCGCTTGCAGTGTGGCCTATCGTTCTCCCCTGTGCCCCAAACCTGGTTTCCTCCATCTCCCCACCCTCCTTGGCCTCTCAGGTCCTGAGGAAGGAGAGGTTGGAGATGCAAGATTGAGAAGGGACAACCAAGAAGTGGGGCATTTGACGCAGTGGGAAGGAAGGTTGGCTGAGACAATTAGAAGTGAAGACAAAAGAATGTCCAAGTTGCGTTCAGTAAATACCGCTCTGTGCCCATCCCGGCTCTAGGCACTAGGGACACACAAATGAATCAGACACAGTATCTGCTCTCAAGAAACTCTTCATATTGTTGGGGAGGGGGCGGGGGACACAGGCAATTAGTTTAGTGGGAGGATGCTATACTGGGAGGATCTGAAGCCCGGAAGCTTCCTGGAGAAGTTAGAGCTTGAGTTCAGTCTTAAAGGATGTCACCAGATGATGCTAGGAAAGCAGTGCAGCGATTTTTCAGGCAGAGGTGAAGGCATGAGGAAAAGGCACAAATGGAAAAGCAGTCACACGTGTGGGACGCTGCAGGCGCTGCCCTGTAGACGAAGCCTAAAGCCCAGGGTGGAGCACGGTGGGAGGCGAGGGGCCGGGTCTGGCAGGGCTTGGCAGCCAGGCACAGAAGTTCGGGCTCTACCCTGATGTTTCTGGGTAGCCACTGACAGATTTTGAGTTGAGTAGTGTCAGGGTCAAGTTTCAGTTTCAGGAAGATCGGGGTGACTGCAGGCAGAGAACGAAGTTGGAGTTAAGTGAACAAATGGTCTTCCCTCCAACATTACTCATTCTCGGAGCCCCTCGCTGAGTGCGTGGCTCCCCTGATGTCCAGGCGTCAGTTCTTCCGGTTTCTAATCTAAAGCCTGTCAAGTCTGTGCCCTTTTCTCTACCTTCCCCTCGTGCTCCTTCAGTCCAGGCCTCTTCACTTCTCACCTCGGTTATTTCCAAAACCCGCTGGCCAGTCTGCAGGCCCCTCTTCACCCCGTCTGTCCTCCCTGCTGCCTGGCGCGCTCTGCAGAAGAGGATCGTGACCACGTCACTCTTTCCTTTAACACTGGCCTGCTCAGCTCCGGTCGCCCTCTGGGCGCACAAGGCTGCCCGCGCTTTCCCTGCCCCTCTAACGTGTCCCTGGCTGCTGAGCTCGCAGACATTAGGCTGTTTCTCTCATCAACGTTTGTGTCGCTGCCTCCACCTAGGGTTTTGTCTGGGATAGGTTTTTTAGGATAATTTTAGGACTGTATAAATGTAACTACTCCTTAACTGTTAAGGAGTTGAAATTACATTCGGCCCTTCGACGGCAACCGCGAGGCTGATGTGGCTCCCGGTGAAAATGAGTGTGACGCGCCTGAGGTACAAGGAATGTGGAAGTGGGAAGGCGTCTCGGGCAAGGACAACAAAGGCTGAGGGGAGAGGCTGGTATATCACGGGCACTGCTAGTCGTTTGGCTGGGACTCGGGGACACGAGGGACAGTGGCTGCAGAGAGAGGTTTTTCACCTGTGTTCGCTGATTGATTCAGTTAATCTTCAGTGGCACCTGTCGAGTGCCTGGCCCTGCCTGGGCTGAGCCTTGAAGGTGGGAAATGAACCTGATGAGCCTTTGAGGAGTTGAAAAGGGGGTGGCTGGTGACATATCAGGCATGTGTGCTAGAGCAATGTTTAGACTCAGCAGTGTGTGATGACTGTAAAATTCGTGTAAAGGTCTGTAGATGCCTGCTCTCTCTCCTCACTTGCCACGCACCCGTGATGACAGTTTGCAAACAGCACCGGCCTGTGGGCAGCCCTTTAAGTGGCACTGTTCTTGGCCGTGGATGGAGGGTTGCTTGCGGGAGGATTGAATGAAGGCAGAGACCACAGGAGGCTGTTTCTGTGGTCCGGGAAAATGGTAGTGGTGATCTGGCCTGGGGTGTGGCAGTGGAGAAGTGGAGAGAGGTTCCAGAGGTAGAAGCCACAGATTTGGGAGGGGGCAGTTAGGGGTAAAGGTAGGAATTAAAGGTGCCTCCTGGGTTTCTGGTGTGGACACCTGGGTGTAGCGCTGGTGACCTTGACTGAGATCTGGACTGGAGGAGATAGGAGTTTGAGGGAGGGCGATGAGCTCAGTACTAAACACACTGTTTTTTAGACATTAGTTTAAGGCGTACAACATAATGATTCAGTATTTGTATGTACTGTGAGATCATTACACAGGAAATCTTACTAATATCTGTCACTTGAACATACTAAGTTGTACACGGGACCTCCGTAGGAAGGAAGCAGCTGGAATTAAGGATCTTGAGAGCAGGTCCAGGGCCCTGTGGTTTTTGATGGAGACACTTCCCAGGTCCAACCTGGCATTGACTTCTTCTTGGGGTCTCTGACTGGCCAGCCCAGCTGGTAGTGGTGGTATCTGTCCCTGAGAGAGGTATGGGGGACAGACTGGGGGGCATATGTTGGAAATAGGATTCAGGTGCCTTTTTAGAGAGCCGCTTGACCTCGGCCAGCTCTGGGGGAGCTGCAAGTCTCACTGTCACCACTAGGTGGCAGGAGTGCTTCAGACAAGTGTTCCATGGACCAGGGAAGCCTGGGCTCTTCTCCAGTGTTAAGCCATGTGCCCTCCTCCACCGAAGTGCTTGCATGTGGGCTTCACCTTGACCACGTGGGTGGGAACTCATGTGCTGTCAGGAGGGTCTGGAGCTGAAGGCACGGTGGAGTGGCTCCTGGAGTGGACGCAGAGGCCAGCTGCAGTTCTAGACCCGGCGGGGACCTCTGGTCACGCAGTTTCTTTCCTCAGTCTGGAAGCACCACCTCCAGGCTGCCCTGTGTGAGGCCCCAGCCAGAGAGTTTGCTTTTGTCCAGCCCAGGGATTGACAGTAAACAGGAGGGTCTGTGGCCACATGAGACGTGATGTAGGCACGTCCCCACCTGTGCCCCTCTGTGCCACTAGACGGTGCAGGTCCCCGTGTATTCAGAGCAGGAGTACCAGCTCTATCTTCATGATGACGCTTGGACTAAAGCAGAAACTGACCACCTCTTTGATCTCAGCCGCCGCTTTGACCTTCGCTTTGTGGTGATCCATGACCGGTATGACCACCAGCAGTTCAAGGTGAGCTGCCTCGCCCCCAGGCCGGCAGGCCCAGTGCGTTCCTGCCGTCTCTTCCACATGCCTCTGAGTAATGGCACCACCCTCACGTCTGTATCCTCAGAAGCGTTCCGTGGAGGACCTGAAGGAGCGGTACTACCATATCTGTGCCAAGCTGGCCAACGTGCGGGCCGTGCCAGGCACAGACCTTAAGATACCAGTGTTTGATGCTGGGCATGAACGGCGGCGGAAGGAACAGCTGGAGCGTCTCTACAACCGGACCCCAGAGCAGGTCAGCCCCGGGCCCCACAAACTCTCCTCCAGGCCCCAGCACCCACCGACTCCATCCTCCAGTCTTTTACCCCCAGGCCCCCCAGCTCCCACTGGTTGGTACCTGTGTGCCTCCCCCTACCCAGTCCTGCCCCTCACTGGCCGCGCAACTCCCTCATCATCTCTTATTTCTTAGCTTCCCTCGTAGACAGCCCAGTGCCCCTGCATCTCCCTGTCTCCCCTCACTCCCCTGTGTGCCTGCACATGCTTCTTAGCATCTCTCACTTTCTCAGGTGGCAGAGGAGGAGTACCTGCTGCAGGAGCTGCGCAAGATCGAGGCCCGGAAGAAGGAGCGGGAGAAGCGTAGTCAGGACCTGCAGAAGCTGATAACAGCGGCAGACACCACTGCAGAGCAGCGGCGCACTGAACGCAAGGCCCCCAAGAAGAAGCTACCCCAGAAAAAGGAGGCTGAGAAGCCGGTGTGGAGGCCAAATCAGCCCAGCTCAGGGTGGGAGGGGTTGCCTGGCACAGGGGGCCCCTCATGCAGGGGTGTCAGACTCATTTTCACCGGGGGACACATCAACCTTGTGGTTGCCTTCAAAGGGCCGAATGTAATTTTAGGACTGTATAAATGTAACTACTCCTTAACTAGGGGCAAGAAGCTTGGCGCTGCCACCAGGTAGAAACAAGGTGGATGGCCAGATTTGGCCCGCGGGCCTTGTGTTTGCCACCTGTGCCCTAGCGGAAGGCTCTGAGAGGCCTAGAGCTGGCAGGCTTCTGGGACTAACACTGGGCCCTCTCCCTGTGACACCCTGGCCCCCGTAATTCCTTCTCCCCTAGGCCGTTCCTGAGACTGCAGGCATCAAGTTTCCAGACTTCAAATCTGCAGGTGTCACGTTGCGGAGCCAGAGGGTATGTGTCACCTTCCATGTGTTTGGGCCCCGCTTGCTCTGTGGCCCGAACATTGCAGGCCACAGGGCTAGAGCAGTAGGGGAGGTTGTGCCGGGTAGAGGTCGCCTTGGGGATGTGGCCAGGCTGAGGTCACAGCTTTCACTGTATTCTACTTGCTGGCTATTTCCTTTCCTGACCCAGAGCTGCCTCCGGGGTTAACGTCCCTTCTGCTCCCCCGCTGCCTTCGGCCCCCTTCAGCAGAAGCTGCTCGTGGGGCAGAGGGCTGAGCTGCTGTGTCATTGCAGATGAAGCTGCCGAGCTCTGTGGGGCAGAAGAAGATCAAGGCCCTGGAACAGATGCTGCTGGAGCTGGGCGTGGGTGAGTGTGGAGGCTGGGCCCCTCACGAGGGGCCTACCAGAGGCTGTGGCTAAAGGCGGGGGAGGGCAGTCACTGTTGCTAGCCTTCCAACACACCCTCCCCCTGCCCCTGCCCCCTCCACCCCTGACCTGCAGAGCTGAGCCCCACACCCACGGAGGAGCTGGTGCACATGTTCAATGAGCTGCGGAGTGACCTGGTGCTGCTGTATGAGCTCAAGCAGGCCTGTGCCAACTGCGAGTATGAGCTACAGATGCTGCGGCACCGTCACGAGGCACTGGCCCGGGCTGGCGTGCTGGGGGGTCCTGCCACACCGGCATCAGGCCCGGCCCCGGCCTCTGCGGAGGCAGCAGTACCTGAATCCAGTCTCGGCCCTGACCCCACCAAGGACACTATCATCGATGTGGTGGGTGCACCTCTCACACCCAATTCGGTAAGAGCCAGGACAGGCTGGGAGTGTGAACTGGTCCTGCATGTGAGCACGCGCACATGTGTACAGGCCCTGCTCCCTCTAGTGTCTGCAGTGGAGACTGTCACTCTGAGGGGCTGAGACTGCTGGTGGGAGCGGGTGGTCAGGGTGAAACATGTGCACCAAGCCTGAATCAGGCCTCAGGGGCCCTTGACCTCAATACCTTCTGTGTCTCCTCAGAGGAAGCGACGGGAATCGGCCTCCAGCTCCTCTTCTGTGAAGAAAGCCAAGAAGCCGTGAGGGGCCCCCAGGGTTGGGGATAACACTGCTGTGTAAATAGAGCTGCTGAGTCGGACTGGGCTGCTTCCTTTTCCTTCCCACCACTTCCGGTGCCCCTGGCTGGGAGGGTGGGCAGGACGGGGACCCCACACCCACTTAATGGGTGCCGGTCTGCATGGATGTCCTTAGTGGCCCTCTACCACTAACCAGTGTTCACGATGCCCGGACACCCGTGGGTCTGCACACAAGAGGGCTTACGGGCAGCAGTGGCCTCAGACCCAGCAGCTTCCAACAGCCTCGTGCTCAGTCCCTGTGGCCATGTGCATATTCCGCGAGGCTGTCGGAGGTACTTCAGTGACAAATTAGCCACACGGGTGGCCTTGAGCCCACAGCAGCCTGGAAGAAACTCTGACCCCTGCCCTTCCTGACGGTGTCAGGCACGCACACCCGGTCCGCACACACCCAGGGCCTGTTTCCCCGACTTTATTCAGCGGCACGTTCACAACGGGGATGGGGTGGACACAAGGTGGGGCCTGACCTGTCCTGGAGCCCTGGGGGCACCACACACCATGCACTACATGGAGAGGAGGGGGCACAGGGGGGCTTGGTAGCCCCAGCAGAAGCCTGTGTACCAGGGAGGAGGCGGTGAGTGCCTGGGTCGCCCTAGCCCAGGCCCATAATGGGAGGGGCTGATACTGGGCTGAGGGGTGGGGGTGGGGGCCACAAAGTATCTGCTCAGGAGGGACCAAGTGGCCAAGCCCTTACCTAGGGCGCAAGCCCACAGGGCAGGCTGGGGGACACTCTGGACGTAGCGCTGTGCTGCTCTCCCTTTTTCCCTCTGGTGAGGGAGAGGAGAGTTCTGGGCTGGCCAAGCAGCTACCCTGTACTGCCCCATCCTGTCCTCGGCCAATCAGAACGGCTTTGATGTCTGCTTGAAGATGAAGCCTCGATATGCGAGTGTCTTCATGATGTTGGCGATGTTCTTGCAGTCATCTAAAAAGAGGAAGGGAAGACATTCAGATGGGCCCCAGACCCTCCCCTTCCGTGCCCACAGGTGCGCTCACATGGGTGGGGGTGGGAAGCAGGGTCAGATGCAGGAGCCAGACTGTAAACCAGGGGCCCCTCCCCTGTGGCAGCATCCCCAGCTTTAGGTTGGGCCGGGTGATGCTGGCCCAGCAGGAAGCCTGGTCTCAGTGCTTCTCAGTCCCATAATTCATGCTGGAAATTGGCCAGCGTGTCCCGCCCCGGCCCCAGCAGTGATGTATGGGCGCCATCGCAGTAAGAAAAAGGCAGAGTAAATGTGTAATTTCTCCCTTGACGGCCCCCGGCCGCTGGGCGATCCTTCTTGTTGCTGCCGCGTGGGGACGGCCTGTCCGCCACACTCCGTCTTCCCGCCACCCGCCTTGATGTCTCCATTTCATTACTGTGCGACCATTCATCACGCCCACGGCCAGGGTGACTTTGCCAGCACTTGTGTGTGTGTGAGATGTGGCCCAGGCCATAATCACTGGTGACAAGGCACAAGCCTCGGCACTTCTGGGCCAGGGCCCTGGAGGACACCTGCCCCGACCCCAGGCTTAGGGGCTCAAACGGCAACCTGACCGGATACCTGCTCCTGCGCAGCCCCAGACCCGTGGAGAGGGTCCAGCTTTGGTTCCCCAGCACCCTGGCCAGCAGCCTCTGGCTGGACACAGCTGAACCCCAGACCTGCTTCTCCCAACCCAGTGGGCTCAAAGCTGGTGCTGGTCAGGCTTTAGCCCTGCCTGGCCGCGTCTCAGGTTAAACGTGTCCGTGTCTGCCAGCCGCTGTCATGGCAATTTCATCAGCATCACTCCCTGTGTGTTCAAACTGTCCTAAAACCCAGTATCGTGGGCATGGGCCAGGATGAGATCTGTCCCCAGCAGCAGGAGGTACGTACAACTGCCCAGAACTTGGCCCACTACAGTACACCTAGCACAGAAATGGCCCAAGTGCCTGGGTTTTCTCCCTACCGCCCAGAGCAGCCACCTCCCTGTCCCTTCACCAGCCTCTCCTTGCGCCGCTCTCCCACCTCCCACAGATGCTTCTGGGCCATAACCAGGGCCTCGGCCGCCCCCAACCCTCATGGGATCGATGGCTCTGATGGCAGAAGTATTGTACATCAATGTCATAATCAGAAATGTGAGGGGTGGTAAGGTCAAGGTGGGGTCAGAAGGCCTCCACAGCTGTCAAGGACCAACCCCTTTCACTGAGCCACAGAGTCCCCCACCAGTCCTTTCCAGGACCTTAGACTAGGGAAGGGGGTCCATCAGAGCCAAAAAAGTCGTGGGAGTGTAAAATTCCTGGTCGCCAGCCACCAGCTCTGTAGCTCCTGTGCAGGCCGGACAAGTAACACAGGTCCGTCTTGCAGAGCTCAACACGAATGTGTCGACAGTGGATGTGAGCGTGGAAAGGTGACCCAGGACTGACACACAGGGACACCTTGTTCTTCCAGGGACTCAGGAAGTCACGAGGGTTGGTCTGAGCAGAACAGAGGGAAGACAGATGGGTAGGTAGTGGCGGCCATGGCAACTCCAGACGTGACCCATCCCTGTGGTTTATGGGCCGGACACGCGCCCCGCTCATCTGAGGCCCAGTCATTTGTCTCCCTTAGCGTGTACGCCCGTGCAGGGGGCGGGGGGGAGGGGGTGAAGGGGGGGCTATGACAGGAGGTGGGCAGTTGCAGGAAGAACCCTGGGAGGGGGCACAGTTCACGAGAGGGCCCAGGGCTGTGATAGGGTGATTTTCTTCCCAAAGGCTGGTCTTGTCAGGGCACCTCCTATCCTTCCTGTCTTCTGCACTTGGGGACCACAGCTACTCTGCATATTAAGAGTAAGTCCCCTCGTTATCTGCAATTACCTAGCAGCCACACACCTCATTTCTTCCAGCAGAAAAGAAAATTAGTTTTCTATTGACTTCATCTGGCTCCTCCCTCATTGCCGGACAAATCGTTCAATCTGCCTCCCTAGCCCAGGAGAAAGTGCCCAGCCCCTTCCCTCAGGTCACTGCCATCCAGAGGGCAAGCACTGACCTCCCACCGGTGCCTCACCCTGAGCTGGGAGAAGATTCATGTGCCCCAGTCTCCGTCCTTGACCTCTCCCAACTCGACACACAGGTGCAGCTTCGGCCGTCCGGGAGGAGCACCGACCCTGCCTGTGGAGCTCTCCGAGCTCCAGGCCACGGGTCCAAATGCCGCAACATCGCTTTCTAGACATCGATACAAACCCAAACACCCAGTAATCACCTGACTGTCTTCCCCAGACCTCTTTACCGCCCTGTGCCCCCGTCCCAGTGACAGGCACCCCCAAACGGCCAAACAAGAAACCTGAGTCAGGCCTGACACCTCGCCTGCTCCCTCGCTCCCCAAATCTACTCAAGTGTGAACTATAGATTTTATCTTATTTTCTGCTAATCATCTACTTCCCATCATTTTGGCAGGCTCCCGCCCCCACCCGACCAGCCCATCGTTCCTCGCCGTTACAGTAACTTGTCCTCTTTTCCTCTCTAATCCATTCTCTTGTTGCCTTAGTGATCTTTCTTACACAAATCTGATCACATCCTTTCCTCTTTAAAGCCCTAACCCCTGTCTTCCACTTCCTGTTTTCTGACAATGACAAAGTAGGCTCTGGCGTTAGACCTGTTTGGAGTTTTAACTCAGTCCACTGGCTGCAGGCCCTGCGGTGAGCAGTTTCTCCAGACTTCAGGTTCCTCCTCTAGTGGCGACCGCGAACACTGCCTCAGTGTGACAAGGGTTGAACAGGTGACACACCCACGTGTCTTTGTGCTTCCTGTTTGGAATATCGCTTCTCTTCTTGAAGAGAAGGCAAGGAGGCTAGTTTTCTGGACGACCCAATGGTGAGAAAGTATATACTGTACAATCCACGGCACAGGTAACGTAGGGGCTGGCAAACTTGATGAAGTCAACTGCCATTCACTCCGCCAACGCTGACTGACTGCTGGTCCTGTGCACCGGGGACTGTGGGGTCTACGTTGCTGCAACTGCTCCGCTACAATGAAGCAAGAGAGACCCAGACCGGGGGAGCCCTCGCTTCAGTTCACCCGGCAAGTCGGTGGCATAGCAGAACGGGCTCCAGACAGACCCTCTCCAGCCCTTGAAGCCTCCATAAGGGTCGGGCAGCCCACTCATGATGAGTTTAATCAATGGCACAGGAAGAAAACGAGGAAACTGGGCAGAAGCAGCACAGAGACAGATCTGGGCCTTCCGATAGGCCGTAGGGGCAGAGTGACAGCAGCGAGGTGAGCCTGGTGACAGCGTGGCCTCTCAGAGCCCTCTGCTGTGCAGCCCTGGGGCCACGGGGACCAGCAGCCCCATCCTGTGGCGCCTCTCACTGAGCTAACGTGGTGAGCCTGAAGCTGTTACGGGGCGGGGGGCCGGGCCGGGAGGCGTAGGTACAGCCTTGTGCTCACACCGAAGGCCTCAAGAATTTTGTCTTCCTCACTCCAAATCCTAGAAGTCTAACCTGTTCTATGCTCCTGCAGGGTCATCGACTTGTGAAAAAAATGACCCTCTTCTCTTCTTCTCATGGGCATTAATATTCTTAGTGTTGGAAATATTTTTATATTGCCAAGACCACAATGGGAGGGGTGCAGTGGTATAAACCCCTCGGAGAGGTGAGTGGAGCTAGTGCCTAACAAAGGGTAAGCGCGTTGGCTGGGCCAAGGAAAGGCCCGTATCTACTCGGCGAAGGAGCTGCTAGTGGAAGGGCGGCTCGGATCACCGTGGACGCCCCGTGAGAGCGCACAGAGGGCAGTCACCTGAGGCTGACGTGCTCCAGTCAGCTGCACCTGTCTGGGGGTTGAACAGTAGAGGACAAGGAACAGGGCCTGGGCCAGGGCCACCCCCAGGAGGGCAGGGGCCCAGGAGTGTCTTGGAGGGTCATCTGTGCGCTCATTCCTTCAGCCAACACACCGACACCTGTGCACTACTGGGTGCATGTGGGCCGCGGCGGGCACAGGGCTGCGTGAGCTCTGCAGCTCCCTGCCCTCCAAGAGCTCAGACAGACCTGTAGGTGGTGCAGTGTGAACAGTGCTGTGAGAGAAGATCTCTCGTTCAGTCTGAGGATCAGGAAAGGGTTCCCAGGAGAAGGGAGTGAAGCAGAGGTTCGAGGGGCACGTGGGAGGGGCAGGCAAGCAAGTTGGAGTTGAAGGAGGGGAAGCGCCCCTGCGTAGTGAACAGCATAGGCACGTTCCAGAGGGGAAATGTGGATGCCCCAAATAACGGAGTCTGGCAGGTGGCGAAGGGGTGTGATGAAGAAGAGGAGGCAGGGGAGTGAGGGGCGAGAGATGACGCTAGAGAGGTCAGCAGTGACTGGCCAGAAGACACCCTGAAGAGCCCCGAATACTAAGCTAAGGAGCTTAGGATTTCCTTATTCTGGGAACGACAGGGAGACACACGTTTTAGGAGGGGCATAACAAGACCAATCTGTGTTTCAGAATTACCCTTTGATTAGTCCTCAGGGCAGAGATGCCAATGAGCAGACTGTACAAAGGGCCCGGCCAGAAGTGCTGGCCCAGAGCTTGGCCAGTGGTGGGAACCTACTGGTGACGTAGAGAAGCAGAGGGAGGCGAGGTTTTTAGGAAACACAGCGAGCAAACCTTAATGAGGGGTCAGAAGGGCTGGAGGAGGGGAGTCTAGGACCTTGGTGCCACTCACTGAGAGAAGACAAATCGAGAGAAGGCACGGGGGTTTGAGGCGGTGATGAACTCAGCTCTGGATGTGGCAAGTCTTGCGATTCCTATGGGACGTCGAACTTACCAGACATTTCCTTTATGGCTTCTAGGCTTTATATCTTGCTCTACAAGGCCTTACCCACCCCGGTTTTATTAGAAAACTATTGTACGTTTTCTTCTAATACTTTCAGTGTTTACACTTTTTAAACTGTCTGGAATTTATTCTGTACATGGCGAGGGACAGAGCCTCTTTGTTTTTTCACTAGAGGACAGCCAGCTGTCCTGAACTGACTGAACTCTCTGCACTTTCCGCGCCCCGTGAAATGACGCCTCATCATACATACAATTCCCCACGTGGGCCTGTGGGGGCCAGGGAAGAGAGTGAACGTGAAGCCACCGAAGCGGTGAAGGGAAGGTCAGGGCAGCAGGGAGACAGGCCAAGGCAGTGTGGCCTCAAGACTCAGATGCAACCCGAGGCCTCCTGCCTAAAAGCTCAGCCCGGTAACACGCCTTCTTACTGGGCGCCAGGAGCTGGCCGGAGCGGCGAACCCGTGGAGCGGGGCCAGCGCAGGAGGGTGGGGAGGCAGTGCCAGGAGCGGAGCCACGGCAGCAATGGGCGAGCAGGACCCCGAGTGTGCAGACGCTCTGGGCGCTCGTTTCGCCCGTGCGTCCCCGTTTGCCTGTGCGGGCGTCTCGGCCGCAGCCTGCCTGAGAGCAAAGGGCCGGCGGGTTACGCCCAGGCTGGGCGTAGGCCTGCGAGATTGTGTGTTCTCAGCTCCGCAGGAGGCATGTGCATACCAAAAAATTAGTGTTGTTTTATATAAAATTCAGATTTAACTGGTGTCTTAGATTTTTATTTGCTGACTTGGCAACTCTATGCTGGGAAGATGGGCGGGGGAGGGTGGGTGCGTCGGTGGTGGGGTCAAGGCAGGGAATTTAGGACTGAACCACCAGAGGGACCCTGCATATCCTTACATTCTGGGTTCGAATCCAGACTCCACCAGTTAATAACTGTGAACTTGAGCAAGTTACTGTACTTTGTTTAACCTTTCTGGTTTCAATTCCTTTTTCTCTAAAATGGGAATAAAAATGGTAATTACAGCAATTATTCCCCTCAAAGTGTTGTTAAAAAGATGAAATGAGCCCCAGCTGGTGTAGCTCAGTGGATTGAGCGCGGGCTGGGAACCAGAGGGCCCCGGTTCGATTCCCAGTCGGGGCACATGCCTGGGTTGCGGGCCAGGTCCCCAGTGAGGGCCATGTGAGAGGCAACCATACATTGCTCTTTCTCCCTCCCTTCTCCTCTCTCTGAAAATAAATAAATAAAATCTTAAAAAAAAAAAAAAAGATGAAATGAGTTTTTGTTTGTGAAGTGCTGAAGACTGTCTAGGTTACTTATTACTGTTGTTGTTGTTACTCTAATAATCTCCAATAAAAACACTGTTCCTCCAACAGTAGCACTCTGAGGTGCTCTCGTTCCTGGTCCCAGGCACAGCCCGCGGGCCCCAGACGGCGCCACCTCGGCCCACCTGATGCCCCCTCCAGATTCAGACGCCATCTCTCCACAGACACGGCTCCCACAGCGCCCTCCCCTCCCCCCAGGCGGGGCCCTTAGAGCCTCAACTCCAAAGTGACCCCTTCTCCAGTGCCCCCCTCACCCCCCTCCATCCCACCGAGGTGCCCGGAGGTGCCACGGGGCTGATGGTGAAGGATGACGGCGGTTCCACAATAAGGGGGAAAGGCAATTTCATCTTGATTAGCAGGCTATTTCTCTCTCCATAATAAGCGCGCTCCAAATAATTAGCGTGTTTTACGTAATAATGAAATTACAGAAATGCAGTCCACTTATTCAAACAACTCACCATTACCATATTTTTAAATATTAGACTTAATTAGAGTTTATCACTTCAGAGAAGTATGCGGACCGAAGATGTTTTTAAAAAAATCCTCATAAAGTGTTTATTAAGCGCTGGTAAAGCTGGGATAATGATGTGTTTGGAAATTAAGGCAATCAAACACTTACCGCCGCTCCTGGAGGCCGGGCATGGAAATGAGGCCATTACACGCCCATTACCCGCAGCTCAGCCACTGGGGGGCGGGGAGAGGACGCGCCGGCCGAGAGGGCAGGGTGCCTGGAAACGCCTGCGCCAACACCCACCGCAGCCTGACCGGCAAGCACGGCACCAGACCTCTCACCGCTTACATCACACTGGCCACCAGGGGCCCAACTCACACGTGGCCAGGCAGATGACTAGGCTGGTCCCAAAAGCCAAAGACAACACCTAAGCCCAACCCTGACCCTGACCCAGACTCCCAGGCCTGAAGGGTTATGTTAACTCCATTCAAGTCCCAGGGCAAAGTGGAGACCGAAGCCAGGCTGGTCAGCGAGAGGAGGTGGAGGCTGAGGAAGTTACAGCCACAGCACAGGGGGCACCTCCCGACTTCGGGCCACACGGGAGGGGGCAGCTACAGTGGGGAAGGGGCTGGGAGGAAGCTGGGGACCTGACTCGGGAGCCAAAGATGCTGAGGAGCTGGGGGCCAGGCTTGGGACACACCCGGGGATGCAGACCTGGAGCAGGGAGAGGAGGCAAGAGGGGTGGCCGGAGGAGGGCTGGTGGCTCCAGGCCTCATTTATCCCGGTGAATAACTAATTCCAGAATTTATAGTGCTGGGTTTTTGTTCTGTGGCCATTTATATCTGCAAGGGGAGGAAATGAAGAGGCAGCGCGGACGCCACATCTTTCTGTGTTATTGCTTGTCTGCCATTTGCAAATCATTATTAATTGTGGGCCCTGGTGGCGGGCTGGGTGGGGGCCGGGCCGGGCACATCCACATAGCTCTTCATCAAGGACCCCAGCCGCTGCCCCAGAGAGCCAATTACCCCGCCCTGATTGGGATCAGATAAAGAGGGAATTTTTACAAATTAGGGAATAAATAGAATTTCCACACAGGGCGCGGGCAGGACCTGAGAGGCTGTAATGAAAAACCATCCGTCACCATCAGCGGCCTAGGCACGCAGCCCCGGCACTCCCTCCCCTTGTGGGCCCGCCCTCGTGCTCAGGGGCCTCGGTGCACAGGTCTAAGGAGGCCCCCAACCCCTCCATGGCCCAGAAGCAGGGAGAGCCCTCTGGTGGGGTGCATGCACCCTCTGGGCTGGAGAGGCCTAGGCCCCAGCTCGGACACTGTCCCCAGTGCTGCCTCTCCCTGTCCCCGCCTGCCTCTCCCGCAGTCTTGACAAGGAGGAGACAGAGGCAGTCCTGAGAAAGGCCAGAGTTGGGGAGCACACGGCGAGGTGACATCCATGCCCTTACAGATATGGCAGCCCCAGGGCAGAGCCCCAGCCCTGCAGACCCCTCACTCTGGGCTCCCATTAGCGCTCCTCCCCTTGGATCATTAAATATGTATATCTTATTACACGCCTTGTTAGAGTATCGAGCTCTATTGACTGATGATAAATCCTGAGCCTCGTCCTGGCCATAAATTTATCTGGAGATGATGAAGACTCAATAATCTAGTCAGGCAGATAATATCATCGGGCCTTAAAAAAGATCATTACATTATATGTCAGAATTAAAAGTGAAATACGCCGTAGTAACAGGGCGGCTGCTCAGGCCATCACAATGGGTGCCCGCCTCCCCCCACTCATTCCTAGCCAAGGCCCCACCCAGGTAGAGGGGCCAAGAAGCCTCACCCTCCTCCTGGCTCGGGGATGCCATAGCCTGAAGTGCCAGAGGGGAAGCTAAGGCCAAGTGAAGGAGACCCGACCAGGGAGGGCGGAGGGGTGAGGGGAAGACGTGGCTACTGAGAACAGCTGAGCACATCCGCCATATCCGGCAGCCACCTCTGCCCCAACCAAGCTCCTGCCTTAACCTGCCCCTAAGGAGTCTCCTGTGGGACTGTCTCCTGGGGGTCCTTGAGTGGCTCCAACAGGAAGGTGACAGGGCCTCACCCCCTTCCCAGGTGCCCGACTAACCAGGGCAGATGCTTTCCAAAATGAAGACACCTGGATACAGGGAAGGCAGGCTACTCACCTGCACTGCCCCAGGCACAGAGCCTGGTCCCAGACCCCAGTGCCAGCAGCCTATCTGGAGAATGTCTTGTGAGCGTGGGCCACCAGTCCAGACCATGGCCACCTCCCCCCTGAGACCTGCCTGTGACGGCCTCTATGCCCTGTCCTTTGAGGAACTTGCTGCCGGCTTCTAGGTTCTTCGACCTCAGCACTCATGACCTTGTCCGTTTCACCTTATTTCACCATTTCCAGTCACATCCTCAACCTTTTAAACATCCTCTACTGCTCTTCCTCTGAAATATTAAATTCAAATAGTCCTAGTTTCTGATGATAACACACTTCTCCTTCACTTCGCCTGAAACTGTGTATATCTTGCCTCTCCTACGCGGCACCCTCCCGCCTTCACCTAGTGCCCCGTCCGCTTTCCATCACTCCCCCAACGGCCCTCCCTCTGCCAGGCCGGCAGAGCCCACGCCTCCCTCACGCACGTGACCACGGTGAACGCGTCATGGTCTGAGCCATTTGTGGTGGCTCTATTCCCCTTGCCTGTCACCGACGTAGGGGTGACCACATGTTCTGGCTACTGAGATAAGAGGGCAAGTGTGCTGAAAGATCCTCATGGAAAATGTCTTCACCTTCAAGAAAAGAAGCACAAGGAGGAGATGACCCTTTACATTCTGCTGCATGTTTTCATGTCTGCACGTGTCTGGGACTGCAAGAGCGACCCGCCCTGCCGGGGAGTTAGCCTACCGAGAGCACACTGAAGGTCAAAAGACTAAAAAACGGAAGCAATCTGGGTCCTTGGTGATGTTGCTGAGCTGCTGAATTAACCAACCTGAGGGTCACTTCACCTACAAACTTTTGTGAGGTAATAAATCCTCTTATTATTGAAGATATTTTAAACTGAGTTTCTTTTTTGGGTAGCAGAAAGCATGCTAACTGATACAGAATTTAAAGGCAGAAAAGAGAATGACATACCAAACGGACCCTATAATGTAAACTGGGCTGAACGGAGGAGGTAGGGCAAAGGGCAGCGAGGACCCTGACACTTCAGGCCAGGGGGACAGTAGCCTTACTGCACACGCTCTCTCTCCCATATGACCGGGCTGTTTCCCGCTGTGTCTCAGGATACGGGCCCTGTTACTAAAATGACAAAAAGAGGCAAGTTGAGCCAGGAACCCGTGTGAAAACAGGGAAGAAAATACAATTTCACTAAGAATGTCTGTGGCTGGGTGGCGGGGTGTGGGGGAGCCCCACAACTCCACAAAGTCAGCAGAGACTTGGGCTGCTTCTTTCTGCCCTGCCCTTCTCAGCATGTTGTTTCTCATTTCCAAATTATCTCATGGTTCAAAAAGGCTGCTGGAGCTCCAAGCATCACATCCACATTTTAAGAAAGAGGAAGAAAGAAAAAGCGAGAGTAATGAATTGTCTAGCTGAGTCAATTCCTTTTAAGTACTGTTCCTGTAGATCCCACATGACACTCCTTTTTTATCTCACTGCACAGAACTCAGAGACATAATCATACCCAACTGTAGGAGAGACTAAAAAACCTAGTCTTTTAACTGGGCACACACTGCTATACCCTACTGCCCAGGGGCTCTATTTAGTGAGGAAGAAGGACAATGGATGTTGGGTGTGCACCAAGTAATCTCTGTCCTAGCAACACAACGGACCCGCCTCACACTGGAACCCGGATTCCACAGCTCATCATTTCAATCCTTTCTTGCCAGTATTCTCAGCTCTCCTGCCCCTTTTCCCTTCCCTCACCTTGCCTGGAAAAACCCAGACTCTGCCTTCTCGACGCCTGCATCTGGGTTGAGTGTGATTAGAGAAAACCACAACCATATAGATTCACGCCACTCACAAAATCCCACTCATCAACCTCAACTGGGTGTACAAAACTGCCTAGCCAACCCGGTCAGTGTGCACGCTCTCTCTCCCTTTCTCCCTAGTGACAATTGCAGATTTCATTTGCCTGCCACAATCTCCAATGCCCCGCCCCTCTCCCACACATTCAGCTCCCACTTCACAGGAAATACAGGCCCTCCTGTGTCTGTGCCAGCTCTCCCCTCTCCTCCTGTTACAGGCAGCACCATCCTGATGTCACTTCTAATGCCCATCCCTCCGCTCTGCCTGGGTCGGGACTGCAGCCCCACTGCCTTTTTGGGGGCCTGCCATTATGAGTGACCCCAACTGTTTCTTCCCCGCTGGTTCCTTCACATCAGCATGTAAATATATTAAACTTCCCGCGTCTTTAAAACAACTTCCCTTTAACCCCCTTTCCCATGTGGCTAGTATCCAACCTCCCCTCCCATTCACTGCCCAACTTCAGAGCAGTTAACACCAAGGTGCCACACACTCACTCCCACCCTGCAAGTTGACCCCCCCACCACGGCTTCACCAAGCTGCTTCCTCTGTGACCCCTGCGACCTCAAGGGGTGAAGTCCCATAGAAGCTTCTCAGGTTTAGACAGATCCGACCCACTGGACTGACGCCTTGAAACATTCTTCTCTTGGCTTCAGGGACAGCACCTTCTCTCCAGCCGAAGGCCCTGTGGCTCCTTTTTACACGCCCCTGCTTCTGACCCGCTGTAAGACGCGGGTGCTGCTCGGAGCTGCCACTGGTCCTCTTCCCTTCTCACTCTCTGCTCTCTCCCTGGGCAGCCTCGTCTACCACCGAGGTTCCGATTACCACAGACCTTCCGATCTCTTCTAAACCTGCATTCCGACTATCCCTACCCCAGTCCAGGCACCACCAACGTCCGCCTAGGCGACAGCCACGCCCCTGCCAATCTCCCCCACATTGGCTGTCGAAACCGCAAATCTCACAATTTCACTCCCCGTCTTAAAACCCTTCAGTGATCTGGGCAGGACATTAGTGGGAGTACTGGTGAAATTCAATCAGGCCTTTAGTTAAGAGTAGCATTCATGTTAACTCCCCAGTGCTGGTAACTGCACTGTGATAATAAAGATGTTAACACTAAGGAAAGCTAGGTAGCAGATACGCAGAAACTTTTCTGCTAGTGTAGAATTAGTTCAAAGTAAAAAGTTCTGAGTTATAATGAAAACAACAAACCACCACCATCACCACCTCCAACAGCGCCGCACCGCTCTCAGGACAGGGTCCAGACTCCTTTAGAAAGTCCCAGTGATCTGCCCAGGTTCTCCTCTGGGTCCTATCTGCCCCCTCCCCTGTGGGACGAAGTGGGGTGGGGGGCAGGTGGAGGGGGGTTGGGCTCTCTTGCCTCTCAGCTTTTTCGCTCGCTCTTCCTTCTGCCTGGAACTCTCCCTCCACGTCTCAGCGGGCTCCCTCGCACACCGCAGGACCTGGGCTTGCTGTCATTTCCTGGGGGCTTTGGCTGAACTCCCACACTTGTGTTAAGAATCCCTTCCATGCTTTCCCCATTCTGATTCCTGGGTCATCCCCTGCTAGACTACAGAGCCCTGGAGGGCACTGATGTTAGAGGCCCCCAGTCTGCATGTATTCAGTGGAAGAACGGCAGGATGGAGAAAAAGAGAGAGGGAAGTGTGGCATGACAAGACCACAGGTGAAGCTGCTCCGGCCCTGACATTTGCTGCCTGAAGCCTAGACAGGCCCTGAAAGTCTGACGTGGTCCTGTCCCCAGCTCCTGAAGTGCCCCGGGGCTCCAGGCCCTTCCCCACCTCCACTGCTTCCTGGAGTCTAGGTTTCTCTAAAACCTGCTGTGCCAGGCGGCTGGCTGGGACCGGAGTTCTCAGCAGCCTGGCCAGCCTGTCCTGCAAACCAAGGCACTGGGGGCAGCGGGAGTGGCGCTGGGGCTCCCCTGTCCTAGCCAAGGACGCGCCTGGCTATGCCTTCACTCAGAGGGGCGCTGCCCTCCCTAAGCCCAGTCTCACCTGGTAAATATTTCATCCTCAAGCTGCTCAGCTAATCCCTATTAATTTCAATACCGCCGCCTTGCCTGGCTCAGCTCCCAATGCATTATTTATCCCCTTTGTTTGTTTGTCGCTAACAGGTGGGCCCCAGCGGAGGCGCTGACTGGGGACAAGCCCACTCCATCACAGTGTGGCTGTGAATTAATCATGAGGACTAATGGGAACCACCTCGGCTCCAGGCACTTCTCTACCCGCCTCTCCCTGCCCTGGCACACAGGGGTGGGCCAGGGCCACCCCAACTCAATTTAACTCAACACAAAACAATACGTTTTATTCACTATCTGCCTACGCGAGTCAGACGCTATGTTATGCTTTGGGGATACAAGCTGAACAAAACAGATGTGAGTGCCTGCCCTCAGGGAACTTACAGTCTAGGGGGGGAGAGGGACTGAACAACTCATGTCTTAATTATGACCGTGACAGTGTATGAAGGGAGTGCAGGGTGCCCTGGAGTGCACAGGGGGGAGAGGGAAGGCTTCCCTGGGGAAGTGAAATTTGAGCTGTGCTGGTTGGGAATGGAGGCTCCCAAGGGAAAAACGAATGTGGGGAACCTTCAGGTGAGAGAAGGCGTGGCAGGTTCCAAGAACCGAGGGTGGGCATTGTTCTGGAGGACAGGGAGCGTGAGAGTGGCTTGAGAAGGGGCAGGGAGCTGCCTCTGCACCAACGAGGCCCAGTTTGGGGACGCTCTTCTCCCTCCACAACCAGCATCTGTCCCCATGGATTACCATGGAGTCACTCTAACACCCCGACACAAACACACGCGCACGGCGCCTCTGCTGACTTGGGCAACCTCCACCTTGCCTGTGTGCTCAGGGCTCCTGGGAGACGTTCAAGACCACTGACCCTCCACCGCACAGAGACGGAGCCCCGGGAAGCGCTTGGCCTGGGAGCCGGGGAGGGGCCCCTCAGCACTCTGAGGTGAGGTGAGATCTGGCCCACGGCCCCGGAGGTTGGGAACACTGGACACCTCAGCCACAAGTGCTCACACCACGTCCTAGGAAGGGACTTCCCTCGCCTCTGAAAACCCAGTGCTGGACCAGCACCCAGAAGACCTCAGCAAGCACACACCTTCTGAATGAATGGTGGGATGAAAGCGAACGCCTAGCAGAAATCTTTTCCCCAGACACTCCGCTCAGAAGTCCCCCAGACATTTAAGTAGACAACCAAGCTAACGTGCACTCAGCATTTTACAGCACTTTCAAGTCCTCAGAGTCAGCCCTACTTTAAAGGGGAAGCACCAGAGGCCCAGGATGGTGAGTGACTTAGTCAGGACGCCCCAAGCGGAACTGATGAGCCTTAACTTGAATGCGGTCAGCCTGTCTCTAGGACCTGGCTCCAGCACACCCGCAGACACACCCCCTCTGGAGGCACTTCCCTAGGAACCTCTCTTGGTGACTCCGGGGACCTTAGCTCCCAAGAACAATCCTGAAAGGCACCTGGCTTATGAACCAAGCTCTGCCAGGGCAAAGGCCTCACTGTGCACACAGTTAGGTTTTGTAATTCTGTTCAAAGTGGCCACTTTGAAAATCCATATGTCTTGAGGCTCCCCATACATCATGGTGTCAAGTCCTAGAGCAACGGCATCCATCGGCAGCCCCCAACACCACGGTCTGTGTGCCCACATGCCTGATCCCACCCACGCACCTGGCCCCCAGCGGCTCTGGCAGCACCGCCACCTGTGCCAAGGCTCATGCTAGCTGCCTGCTTGGCCCAGCGTTACCCTTGTCTCCACACTGGTCTGGCTGCTGGGCCCCAGCCCTGCCCCAAACGCCTCCTCTGCCCTACCCAGACTCTGCTTGCTCTCTTGGAGCTAGGCAGCCAGCACAGAGGCAGCCTCGATAACTCGCTAACGTGCTGCCCATGCTGTTCTTAAAAATTTATGACTGTGCAACATGAAAAATCCGGCTGAGGAGCCGTCATTAGCGGCACGGCCTCCCTCCCCCACCAGAGCCACCCTCGTAAATTGAGATTTATGGTTGCGGCAGGCGGGTGGGGTGTGTGTGCAGGCAGTGAGGATGCTGTGGGGGAGACAGGGAGAGACTGATGAGGCAGCGGTGGGGCCAAGGGCTCCCCCCTGCGGCAGCTCCAGTTCATCACAGTCTGCCGTGATACCTACTGAGATAAGGCTAGGCCGGGGTGTCAGCACAGCAAGGATGCTAGAATCTGCTAGCAGTGGGACTGGAGGGGGAGGGGCCTATCTTGTGCCAATCACTGGCTCCTTTGGGTATAGGACCAGTCCTGAGGTCCAAGTGCTAAGCAAAGGCCTCTTAGCAGGTTGATTTGGGGAAGGGGAAGGCTGGACCTGGGGAGGAAGCACCCTTCATGTTGGGGTCACAGGCCTGGGCCCCCAGGGTCAGCTTCTCCAACCAGAAGCCTCTAGGTTGGGCTGTGATTGTGGTATCCCAACTACAGAACTGAAGAGGAGGCGTGGAGGGTGGAATAAGGATGCCAGCACCCATCCCTTCCCTCTCTCTCCTAAGAGGGGCCAGTAGAGAGGTTAGTAAAGGCGGAGTGCACGTGCTGGGCCCAATCACTCAGCCTCCCCCCCCCAGAGGCCAGGCTGGGGCTGAAGAGGAGGTGATCCCACAAACCCACCCCCACCTCTGCAAGCCCTCCCTATTACTTCCCCTTCCCTCCTCCCCTGCTCACTTAGCCCTGTCAGCCAGGCCATTATGAAATTGGGGTTTCATTTACAGACTAATTAAACATTACAGCTTGTTCACAATTACAACGCGGGGATGAGGGAGTAACTAATTACGGAAGAAATGAGCTAACATTTATCTCTGCTCCCACCCTCCCTCTCCCCACTACCCCCCCCCCCCAATCTGGCTTCCTCCCACTCTCTGGTCAGTACCAGCCTGAAAAGGCTCATTTCCTAGGATGGGAGATTGGAAGGTCCCCACCCACCCTGGACACAAGATCTTACTGCAGTTCCAGCTACTCTGGGGGAGGGGCTTAGCTTCCAGGACCCTGCCTAGGGGACAGCCAGGGCTTTTGCAGCCCCTTGTGAGAGTGACTAGAGTAGGACTCTGTGACAATATGTGGGTTATGACACCTGGGCCAGGGGCGGGGGGGGGCACTCTGCTTTGGTGTACGAGCGTGACAGTGCAGTGGGGTTGTATGTATTTCTAGCCGGTAGGGTGCGGTTTCCGTGTGACTGCTGCAGACAACTATGTGTGTGATGGGGTATGAGCATGAACAAGCCCTGCCCTTACCCCGCCACCCCAGAGGAGAACAGAAAAGACCGAGGTGGCTGCAGGAGGTGATGGTCAATGCAGGCCTGGGCCGTGGCCCTGGCAGCCCCAGGCCCAAATCACCGCTGGGAGGCCCATTCACTACCATTTCCAAAGTATGAGAGGCAGAAGCATTATCCTGTCCTGGGTCTTACCTTGTCCCTGCCCTCAGGCTGACCTTGGCTACTGGCCAGATGCCCCATGGGGTCCAAGGAGCCTCGGGAGACCTGCAGGGGAGGACCCTGTAGGCAGGAGTCCTGGGGTCTGGCTGGCCTGGCACAGAGTTTAATAATAGTAACAGTGAGAGTAAGCGTTTCCATCCTTCCTGCCTTTGGGCAGAAGAAGAAAGGAAAGAGGAGGGAGAGGAGGGAGTGGAGGGAGCGGGCTGAAGGGAGGCTTTGAGGCCTCAGAACTCACATCAAACAGCCGGATCTGGGCCTAATTGTCTGACCCCTGCCCCTGCCTTCAATCAGCTCTGCGGCTCCCCGCCCGCCCCTCGCCTAACTAGCAGCCATGTTCTCCTCATTAGAACAAGCTCCCCTTGCACACATGTCCCCGGACATGTCCCCAACACTCCGGGCTCCCAACCCTGCCTGGTAGGTTGGTACAGCCGGAACCCAATTTTGGAGGGGCTTCTGGGACGGCTACGCCCTCAGCCACCACAGCTGGCTGGCCTGAGCTGCTCAGCGCCTCTCTGAGCTGCAGGAGCCTAGACGCCACGTGCTGTGACCTATCACTGGGCAGGCTCAGCTGCTGAGTGCATTCTGTCATCTGTGTATCCTTCTTGCAACAGCCCGATTGTCTCAGACACACAGCTCCTGAGAGCGGAAATGTGTTTGAATCCTGCTCCCTTCTGTCTGGTTCAGCCAGGCAGGGGATCTGGCCTGGGTCAGGGTTTGCACTCAGAGGCTACAAGCTGAAGCAACTTGTCTGCCTACTGTACAAGGATGGCTCCTTTAAATGGGTCTAGGCGTGGTGACGTGTGAGTGTCTGGGGCTGGTGGCACAGCGGTGGGCAGTACCGCTTGCTGTTCAGAGCTCTGACCCTAGACAGATGTATGTTTAAATTCCGGCTCTCTGCTTCCTTGCTCTGCAGACTTGGGCAAATGACAACCTTCCTGAGCTTCAGTTTCCTGTCTGGTGACACCTTCTATTCTTCTGTTTCATATGGTTTGGGGATTCAATGAGAAAAAAGACAAAGTCTTCTTTACTACATCTGACACTCAGCAAATGCTGTCGAAGGCTACTGGTATAGGAGGGGATTCGGACCAGCCCAGATCCCCTCTCGGTAGGCCACAGGCCCTGCTTCTCCCAGCTGGGGCCTGGGGCCTGGTCAATAGTGTTAAGGACGAGAAGAGCTGTGAGGAAGGGCCCGCAGTCCTGCGGGACAGAAGAACAGCTCCTGGGGGCACAGCGAGTACCAGGGGCAGAAGCACCTAAGCTGAAGCCTAAATCTGGAGGCAGGGATGTCACACAGCAGCAACAGGTGGGAGGGACAGGGGCCCAGCTTAAGGACTGTCAGGGGGCATTAGGACAGGTGAGGTGGGTCATTAGGACTGGCCCATGAGGAGTGCTGTGGGCAACGAGAAGGGACGCTGTGAGCACCCCTGGAGTGCAGGCTGTCGGGGCTGCTCTAGGCATCCACCCTCAGGGCACCAGGCCTGTGCGGGACTGGGCAAGTGGCCGGCATGTTCTGGGCCCTGACATTGTCTCTCACCTTAAACCAGTGGTAATGACTTGCAAATATTGATGAAAACGCAAACTAGAGAGATTGTGTTTTTCAGGAGTGAAGGTGGGGAGAGGGGATAAGGAGGGAAATAAACTGAAATGAAGTCCGGTTATCTCCCATCTGTGGCTGCTCCTAATCCCCCAGCCCAAAGGAATCCAATGCAGTCCCTTATCTGTCCTGTCAATCACTCCATCACCACCCAGTGCTTGGTGGGCACCGCACACCCTCATATACACTCAAGCACATGCTCACACATGCACACACACGCACACACGCTCACTCCACTGACTCCTGCTCCAATCCTCCCACCCACCCCCAGCCCATTACTCCTTTGAGTAGGAGCGGCAAGCACACGGGTCCTGCCAGATGGATGCAATTTGCATAATATCAGCAGTGGAGGCTGCAAGATCACCAGGGGTCAGGGCGCTGACATCCCCGCACAGTCTATCTGCAAGTGCTAATTTGGCCAGCATTGATCTGTCTTTCTGATTTCTTTGTCATTTACGTCTGCGATGGTTTGACAGGAGATACAGAGAGAGACAAGGGGAAGCTGGGCTGGGGCCTGGGGCTAGGAAGGTAGGGAAACAAAGATTGTACTTCCCAGTGCATCACACAGAGAACAAATACATACATATACCAGAACCTTCCTCCATCCGTCAGTCCACTCGTTCATACATCTATCCACTTTCCACCTGTGGTTGCCACTGAAGACGAGAGCATGGTGTCCCTGGGGGTCCAGGGGTGCCAGCTCACGGGGGAGTACCTCTCTGGCCCTGTAGGACAGCCAGGGAGAGGGCGATCAGGCTGCAGGGGCCTCACATCAATCCTTCACCACCATCCCGTCATCTGAAGCCCAGACATGAGGCTCTTGCTAATTTTGAAGTCCTAGCTGGGCCAGCAGGTCCAATATCAGATTATATCCGAATGCCACATTCTGTTGAACCCTGGGCCAGAGTCCCCCAATTCTTCCTTGCCTTGGGAAGAGGGTTCATTATAGGGATGAGAGATGTCATGGGGAAAGAGGAGGGGCAGAGAAGATCACCACCCTGCAAAGAAAGAGCCCACTGCAGAGAAGTGGACGTGGTCAAGGGAGACAGAAGGCTTGAGCCTTCCCAAGGTGAACGCTCTCTCCCACTGGCCACAGTGGCTGTCTTGGCCCCACCCCCTTTCCCTTGCCCACAGTGGCAGAGGCAGGGTGATCAGAAGGAACTCCCTGCTGGGCAAGAGCGGGGCTGGTGTTTGGTGTGTGCTAATCCTGGGCCTGAGGTCTTCAGAGGGACCCAGAGAGCTTCAAGGAGGGGAAGGCAAAGCTGTACTGTAGATGAGCTCATTAGCCAGCACCCCCACACCCCCACTAAGAGGAGGAGGGCAGGCGGCCCAGGGAGCTGGCGGCAGAGGCGGCAGAGAAAAGGCTGTCACTGTCCTTTCTTCCTTTCGGTACAAGAGTCTCCCTGAGCCAACGATTCTCCCGCAGTGACACCTCTCACGGGCGCTAATGAGATCCATGTCACAGAGCTAATGCGCTCTGACTAGACTCTTGATAGACACCCCACTCCTTCAGGGGAGACCACAGGCCAGTGCTGTCCTCCTGGGGCCAGACCCCCATCCTGCCAGCCCAGCTCTCTTGCCAAACTGTGCCGGCAACAAGCCCACTTGTTGTCTGGACCTCCTGTCTTACCTGAGCCTCAGCTGGACCCTCCTCAGTCCCTGAGCAGAGGGGTGACGCAACCAGGGCAGGACCACCCAGCTGGGCATCAGGGAAGGTTCCAGCTATTCTCCCAGCCAGCTGACACCAGGGGTGTATGGGGCCTCCATGTCCCAACAACTGATGAGATTTTACCAACATTTCCGGTGCAGATTTCAAAAAAAAGAAGAGAGCAGACCTGGGTCTTGCCCTTAGAGAAGTCAAGTACGTGGGGCCTGATCATTATCAAACAAATTATAATCAGGGCCCAAAGGTGTGTTCTGTGCACCCACACTGGGAAGGCCAGGCCAGGTTCCCAGGGGAGGTGGCCAGTGGAAGATGGGTAGGTTTTCCTGAGCCGAGAGGTGGAGAGCAAACCCAACTCACAGAACAAGAACTGCCGGGGTCAGAAGGAGGTCAGGTCAGAAGCCAGTGGTTGCAGGGCCCTGGCTCTGAGCGTGACCGCAGCAGAAGAGAAGAAATGGCAACGGCTCCTTCCCTTCCTTCCTCAGTTGCTGCTACTGAGGCTTTGTCAAGGCCTGTGCATTTCCCATGACGCCGAAGGAAATGAGGGAGGTGAGCTTGTTTTCTTCCTCATCGTCTCTGTCGGTAGCATAAAGCCTGACACCAAAAAGGTACTTCCAATTCAGCACAGTGGTAAGAAAGCAGGCTTTGCATTCAGACAGACCTGGGTTTGAATCTTGACTCCTCAATTCAACTGGCTGTGTGACCTCAGACAAGTCGCCAAACTAATTAAGCTTCAGTTTCCCAACTTATAAAATGGGAATGATGGTGCCTGCCTTCATAATACCGGTGTGACAATTAAATTAGTTAACATAAAGTGCTTGCTGACCCCTGGCTAAATGAAAGAAGGACCACAGCACTCAGCAGTCCCTGGTGGAGGCTGCCTGCCTACAGCCTTTGGCCCGAGTCAAGGAAGCTGACAGAGTCCCCCCAACAGGCAGTTCTACAGTTCTATGCAGTCCGCCCTCGCCCACGACTGGCTCCAACACCGCCCGGTTCACAGGTTCACGTGGCCAAACCCGCTGCCCAAGGAGGAGGAGGCATCCCTCTCCTGACTGAGAGGCCATGCTAACAGCCCCAGCCCCCTTCCTCCCAGAGCTTCAGTGCCTCCATGCCTGAGCACCATCTCTCCATCAGTCCCTGGGCTGTGCCTGTGGGCTCTGCGGGGGCGGAGCACTGTGTCTGTCATCTTTACTAATGTATTTCTAGCACGTATCACAGTTCCCGACACACAGTAGGTGCACGGTAAACGTGCACTGGCCTGGTCCCAACTCCACCCCCACAGCCACTGCTGGCACTGAATTAAGCATCACCTCCACATACCCCACTGTACCTCCCCTTCTGCAGTCTCTCCTCACTGCTCTTCCATGTGCACATTCTCTGGCCGTTCTGACTGAAGCCCAGCTCTGACCAGGTCGCTCCTCTGCCCGAACATTCCCACACTCCCCCTCACACAGCTCAGCCACCCACACCCATGCTAACGGGCCCCTCCGCTTCTGTAGCTGGACCTCCGGGCCCTCTCATCAGCCCGCCCCTCCAGTGTGCCTGATCCCTGCCCTCTCGGCACCTCTGCCACCCAATGCTCAGCAGGAGTCCCTGCCAGGTAGGCCCCACAGGCTCCCCCTGCCACACATACCTTAGAAAGAGGCTCAAGATCATTGGTGGGACTAGAGTCATCGGTGATTTGCACACTGAGCCATGGCATTGTGGGAGAATGAAGCAGATCCTGGAGATGGCTAAGCTGTGGGATCGGTAGAACCCTTGCCCAGCATAACCGATGCTGCCTCACCTGCAACCCCCGATATACAAACCACTCCCCACTCCAGGCTGGCAGCTCCTCACACAGTTAATTAGCACCATGTCACTGAGGACCAGCCTGAGTGGCCAGTGACAGGAGCTGACCCCTGACCCCAGGGCTGGGAAATAGTCCACATCAAACTCTTACAGCGCGACCCTTTTAGCACGCACAGTAACTCGGGGCACAGGCAGCTGAAGCTCATTAAAGCTGTCTCTTTGGCGCGAGGGCCATTAACCTCACTGCTCAAAACCCACACCTCCCATCCCCGCCTCTCCCAGCCCAATTAATGCCCTGCATCCTCCCTCCCTTCCAAGCACCCTCGCCCACACCTCAGAGCCAGCCAGGAGCTGGCAGGGCAGCCCTCTTCATTCGAAAATACAAAGACCAAACACCAGGAGCTGCCAGTGTCCTTGAGTAACCACTGTGTGCCGGGCACTACACAAGCCCTTCACACAGCTGACGTCACTGAACCGTCCCAACAGCTCCAAGAGACAGTGACACTGTCCCTCGTCTAAGGTTGTGGGGCTCTGGGTCATAGAACCAGAACTTCTGGCTCCAAAGCCCTCACTCTGTTGTCACTCAGCCTCGGGCTGCCCCTTAGGCCCACTCAGATGTTAAAACTTTCTTCTATGGAGAAGGAAGGAACACTTCAGAGGTCCTAACCCAGAATCAACATGGGTGAAGAGACAAGAGAGGCACCACTGAGTCCCAGGAGGCAGGAAAGAGTGGAGACCAGGAACCCTTTCCTCTCAAAAACACCCAGGACAGATACACAAAAGCAGGGTACCCAGCCCAAGGCTGCGCAAGGTGAGTTAACCCAGCCCCGCTGGTTTCGCCCACTGGCCAGACTCAATCCCAGGCAACTCCTCCTCCCCTGGGCCAGTGCAAGCCCTCTCACTGGTCCTCATTCTCTGGTTCCTCCCTTCCCCATCCCTTTCATTGACTCATCTACTCACTTGCTCTTTCATCCACCTATCTGATTGAATTTATTGAGCACCTGTTAAGAACCAGTTTGTGCAGCACCAAGTGCCTCAGTGACTCTGAACCAGAGCTCCGATCATGCTGTTCTCTCACTCACAAACTCCCTGTCTCATCAAAACCTCATGAGAAGGAAGCTGGGGTAACAGGTGCATAAACGGTGATGGAAGGAGACTTGATCTGGGGTGATGAATGCACAATACAATATACAGATGATGTATGACAGAACTGTACACCTGGAACTTACATAATTTTATTAACCAGTGTCACCCCAATAAAGTCAATGAAAAAGAAAAAAAAAACCTCAAAAGAAATTCACCTCCCCCCAACCTGGCATTCAAGGCCCCCTTACTTCCCTGCTAATTTCCTAGCCATTCCCTAACCAAAAGATCCCACTCCAGTCACTGGAAACTATCTGTAGATGTCTGGATGTGTCCTCTCAGTACGCTAGGCTTCCTCACGCCCTCAGGCTTTATACACATACTTCCCCCTAAAAAGAAAACCCTTCTGAATTTTTTTTGCCTAGCAAACTCCTATTCATCCTTCAAGGATCCCCTGCCTTGTGTCCTCTTCTCTAGAAAACGTCCTGCCAACCTCCCAGGCATATCACCTTGCTAGGTCTGGGGTCCCCTCTAGATTGTAGAGGACAGCAGCTGGGAGGGAACAGCAGTTGCTGTGGGGTACTCCCAGATTCCTCAGGCCTATCGACTGCTTCTTCTCCCCCTGCAACAAGAACAGAACAGGGCGTCCAAGAAGTCCGCGAGATGTAAATGAAGGAGGAGAAGCCACCTTGGCAACTGAGAACAGGGAAACCTCCCTTGGGGCAGCCCAGTTGTTTCTATCGTCGCCCTTAGTGCCCTGGGTGTCAAACGCCCAGTTCAGTCTCTGTCTCCTCCCAAGATGTGAGCTCCCTGAGGACAGGAACTTCTACTCAGGATGCCCAGCACCTACCAGGGGTCTGTGGAAAGGACGAGGGGCTCGTCTATAGCCGGCAACTGGACCCTTTCACTGTACCTTGCCATTCCCCTCCCCTCAACCTCTGATACCTCCGCAATACATGGGTTATGATAATGTCACAGTGCCACCCAAGAATACCCTTGTTTCTCCCCACTTGGAACAAAGCCTATGCCTGCTTGAAAGCTTGGAAGCATTTGCTTGCACGTGCACACTAAATAAGACACACAGAAATGACAGACGCACTTTCTGACGGGCACACACACAAGCTGACAGTTGCTTCCATATATAGACATGTGCTCTCATAAAAATATACAGATATATTGTCACACACACGTGCATCCCTTAGATATACAATAACATGGACACATATGCACCCTTAGACTGCAGCTGAAGTTGTCAGATCCACCCACACACAGACAGACACACATCCATCCTGATAGATCAGAGACTAGCAGAGCCTCCAATGCCTAGAACCACGGCCACTCTAGCCCCTCCCCAGCAGTAATCCCCCTGAGGGTACACCCCCACCTGGGGCCCCAAGTGGCCCCCTCCCAACCCAGGCACCGCTCAATGGAGGCTGCTGCTCCTGCGGGGGGAGTCAATACCCTGTGGACGGAGCCATCGGTCAGAAGGACCCCGACTAATTAAAAGCTGGTGAGGTTTAAATAATTCATCTCCTTAACTCCCATTGATCGCCCAGTTTAGTGGCCACAGACTTGAAACAATATTAAACAGTCTCCTCCAGCTCCACGGGGGGTAGGTAAGCTGACATATGCCCACCCCTCTGAGGACATCACCCACCAGAGATGCAGCTGGGGACAGGGGTACCTTGGCTTGAATCCAAGGCCCAGAACCCAGACTCCTCCTAAGTACTGTTTTGAGAGTCCCTTCCCAATGGTTGGTTCCACTTTCCCCTCACCGCCCCCTTCTCTGCTCACCCCCACTTCAGAGAGCACCCTGTTAGAGCGCCGAGAGCCACAGAGCCCCTCTGCGCTCCAGGGGACTGGGGCATGCGGGCAGGGGACTGACTGAGCTGCCGGGGGGACATGTGGAGGGACTGACCAATGCCGCTGTGGGGCCGGCCTATGTGTTGCAGGCTGAGGCCCTTGTTCATGTCTAGAAGTCCATTCTTGGGCCAGCAGCCCATGGCGAAGCTGTAAGCCTGGAAGACAGGAGGCAAGAATGGTTAACAGAGGCCCTGACCCCTAAACCAACCCCATCACTCACCCTCCCCCACCAAGTCTTCCCCCCAAGGGCTTACTCTCATCATGCCTCTTTATGAAAGTGCCCTCACTGGGCCCCCTTTCCCCGGAAAACCCCTTCCTCCTCCAGAGCTCCCTTCTTCCTGGGTGTCTCCCCATCGAGGCCCCCAGCCCTCCCTGGGTGCCCCCTCACCCAGAGAGCTCCCGTTTACTAAGACCTTCCTTGTCAGGATCCCGCTTCTCACCAGGGTTTCCCCTTTACCCTTAGATCCCCTCTTCTCCAGAGTCCCCAGCCCTCTGTGGGGCCCCCTCCCTGCAGCATCACTGGTCACAGAAACTGGTGTCAGAAAGGACTTGTAGACCAATGTATTCAAACTCCACAGACAGGAAAACCGGAGTAAGAGGGGCCAACTATCCGCTCATGGTCGTTTCTTCTGAACCAGAGACAGGCCAGGCTGTAGAAGGCTGAGTGCCACGCGGGGGCTCAGATGAGGAGGGGTAAGGTCACCTGGTTGATTCAAGCAGCTGTGAGGGGAGCACATGAAGGGTGTGTGTGTGTGTGTGTGCGCGCGCGTGTGTGTGTGTGTGTGTGTGTGTGTTAGGGGAAGCAGATCTCTGCTGAAGGTCAAGTGCTCACTTACGCATATTCAAAGCGGCCACCCATCGATCTGTACTTAATTGTTTTCCTGGGGTTGGGGAAGGAAGTGCTGGGGCATCGATCTGCTCAGACCCCCAGCACCTCACTGCCCCCTCCGTCCCCCACTCGTGTCGCCTGGCCACAGCCACCTCCATGGGAGGCGGGGGGAGGGCACATGGCAGGACAGGGGTGGCACCCTCCCTTACAGTCCCTTTCAGGCGTGATGACTTGATGTCACAGGTGAGGAAACTGAGATCCAGAAACAAGAAACACACAAGGGTTAGAACACTATTAAGTGGCCCAACGGGAATTCAATTCCTGCTCAGCCTGCTCGCAAAGTCCTGGGCTTCTTCCTACCAGTGGGCTCACACAGCTAGCTGACACTTCAAATATTACCCATCCCCTCGCCTTGGAAGCCACCAGATATCAGGCTGCCCTTCTCCCAGTGGCAGGAAGCATGCGGGACAGCGGTCAACGGGAACGAAGGTCGGGTGAGTCCCCAGAAGTTAGATGGCGAGTCCGCCAGCGATACTAAAGTGACTGCAGCCATGGTCGCACAGGCACTGAAGGGCCCCCTGCCCATCACCGGGCCCAGGAGGTCCCCATCTCACTACAGACTCCTTCACAAGGGAGAGCACTCAGCACAGGATCAGAAACAAAAGACGGGAGTCTGTGCCAGGGCCAAGAGCTAGCACCCTTCGTTCCCAGCTTCAGGAGCCCGGCCTTGGCCCCACAGGCACTGAAAGGCGAGGAGAAAGTGTACTTCACCCTCAGCACCCTCCAAAGCCATTTTCCTTGATCACAGAGGTACTAGCCACAACTCAACTTCCCAGCCAACCCCCCCACCCCTCCCCAGGTCACAGCTGCAACCACAAATTGGGAGCTGAATGTGAGACTCAAGGACATGGGAGGGGTCGCTGGCCAAGGCCGAGCTGGGGAAACACAGACAGGGAGGGAAAGCAGCCAGTGGGTGGTGCACAGCTGGAGAAGCTGCTAAGCATGGTCAGGGCCATGGCTGGAGTGCAGTGGGCCAGAGAGCAGCGGCGGGCCGGCTTTCAAGTACTTTAAAATCACTTACAAAGGCCGGATTAAACGATCAGAAATTCCATTTAATAGGACAAATAAAGAAATAACAATCTACTCTATCAGCCTGGAGAAGGCGAGCGGGATGGGTTTTTTTTTCCCCTCTAAAAAGGAAAAAGGGAAGGAAGGGGAAAAAAGAAGGATAATGTGTGTTTACTCAAGCAAAGAAAAAAATATTTAAGTGATGTCGGGGAGAAGATTGCAGTAACTAGTGAAGAATAACATCGTCTACTTTGCTGTCAAATCACACCCGAATTTCAGTAATAGATTCTCGGCTGACACTCAATTCAATTCGAAGGTGATCCTGCTTTATCCCAGCCCATCAAATATTAAACACTTGCATTAGCAGGTGCTGCCGCTTCCCGGCTTAAAGCAGCGGGCGGCAGGGCTGCCGAGGCCCCCTGCTCTGCTCTCCGCTCGGGGACAGGGCAGCTCAACGTTATCTGCACGTCATCCTGAGTCTTATCGCAGCTAAGCGGGAAGACCACTTCAGATAACATTAGACGTTTGCCCCAACGCGTGTCAGCATGATTAGATTATTATTATAATAATGACTCCCCAAGAACTTCCCCAGACTGGGACGTGTGAACAGGGGATGGAGGACGGCAGGGCCCAGGAGGACCAGGCCGGACCGAGGAAAGCCAGAACCCACGGCGAAAAAGCAGGGGCACCAAGCAAGGCAGCAGCCCTGGGCCCGCCTGATGAATGCCTTTCAGGAAGGGCAGTCTAGCTTGTCAGAGCAAGGGCGAGATGAATTGGCGTCTCCACCGTGGCCACGGGTGTCATGCCGCACAGTTTCATATTCCCAGATAAGGCGTGATAACCAATTGCGGCCGTGACATGGCCTCATCCAGCACTTCCTCAGGGGGCGTGGGCGGGGGGAGGGGGCAACACGTGCACATGGGTCTGCCAAGCTCCTAATAAGAGGGATTTAATTTTTACAAATGCTGCTTCCAGCGGGACCTTCACATACCAGCCAGTCCAAAATGATATTAAAAATGGTTAATTAAAACTGCTCTCCTTCAGCCTGGGCTGTTTCCCTACTAACCCTGCTGAGAACCCGGGAATGTCTCCTCCAGGTACTGCCATACACCCCTGCAAAGCTGAGCCTTCACACATGAGCACCAATCTCACGGAACCCTCTAGGCACAATACAATAGACCAACACCTCAAGCTCCCCCTGCCACCTTGAGTACCCCTCAGGCACAGGCAGTGGACAGAGAGCCACCCAGAGAATACAGGGTCCTACAGCAACCTGTGCTCTTACTAATGTATGGTCAGGATCCTTTCGCCTGCTGCCCTCTGCACCTGTACCCACACGCCCACCACCCTAGCACTCATTTCTAAAGCTCCTACTCTCTCCCCACAGATGAATACACCATCAAGCATGCATACCCACACAAGCGTGCCCCTCCTTCCATTCTCTACTCCCTCCCAACATCCTCCCTAAGAGATTACATCCATCCAGGATTCTTAGCAGAGCCTTCCTAGGAGTACCGCTCAAGGCATGATGATGTGCACTAGCTACGTCCTGGCTAAGTCAAGTCTGGGACCCAGGGAGCCATCAGAGCATGAGGATTCAGGGAGGCTGCCCCTGTGGGCTGCCCACGGGGACAGTGGAGACAGACAGGCCCATGCTGGATTGGAGGTGGCTAGGAAAGCTTCCTGGAGGGCACCAGGTGGAAAACATGGTAAGGGCAAAGGAGAATGACAGGAACAAGCTTGGTAAGTGCACAGGCAAGAGCTTGGGCATTGCTGGGGCAGCCAATGTGGACGGAAGGAGTCAAATCTTGAGGTGCTGCCTCCCAGCTCTGCGCAAACTGGCATCAATTGAGGTGCCCTTTTCCCCCACTTGCTTCCTATCCCCATTCTCCCTCTCTCCCTCCTGCCAGCCTGTGGGATGTCAGGGTAAGGGACTCAGAAGCTTTCTGACCTTGATCAGTGCAAGGCAGGGATGCTTTAAGACATCTTGCCAAGATCTGTGCCTGAGCCCCTTTTCCATGCTGGTTCCAAATTCTCTGGGTGCCACTGTGCCAGCTGCTTCTCCCAGTCATCAGGGCCCACCTGATGGGTTCCTGACCAGAGGGTGGGACAGGTGTAAGGATGTCTGAGGAGCTCAAGCTCAATCCAGGGAAAGTGCAATTGGGGTGAGAGATGCTGGTCTACCAAACTGTGCCATCCCAGCCCTATGCCAGGCAGGCACGCACACTTCCCTTCCCCTGAGCTGCTGCAATTTCCATGCACAGGGAAGCAGGTGTCGAGCTGCTCCCGGCTGGCTCTCCCCTCTCATGGCTCTGCCCGCCTTGGCTGCTGCCCCATTAGCTTAGTGGCCAGCCATCTGCGACGGGCCTGCCACGCAGCCCTGCTGTAGGCGCGGCGGGTGGCCCCCTGTGTAACAGGGAGCTTTGCCATTAGCGCCTTTAATATTCTGACACCTCAGCACAGCCTGCTATTACATGCAAACGCTGATCGCCCTGTGAAATTACATTGCTGGGCCCGCGAAATGGAATCGTGTATAATCAGCCTCCTCCATGCACTGTCAGTCCCATCACAAACACGGCGCCCGGCGGCTTACGGGGGCTTAGCAGCTGCGACAAGTGTATTGGGTTTAATAGATGAAGTAGCCCTCATCGGCAGCAGCATCAGATTCTTCAAAGAGCAAAGAAGAGGTATCGACAGCTGCTGGGGTGTCTCTGCCCACCCACTCACTACCTGGCAGGGCCCTGAGCGTGGGGTGGACACAGAGTGGGCAGGGCAGTGGCTGGAGCTAGAGTCCCCCTCGGACTGCGGAGAGAACCGTGGACTGTCCTGCAACTTCCAGAAAACCCAGAGCTCCCAAGCCAACAGCAGCACATTTGATCTACTGAGCCTCGCCACAAGTTGGGGAGGAACAGACCTTTAACCAGAGCCCTGGTGACTGTCACCCCCTGGGCCATTCCCCAAGCTGAGGAACCAAATCAAATCACTGCTATTCCCATAAACGCCCACCAGACAGAGCTATAAACAGGGTACTCTGGAGGACAGGGGAGAGAGGCTGACAGACGTAACTATCACCTCATCTTTCTTGCTAACTGGCCAACACTTCTGTAGCTGGTAAGCCAAGTACCGAGGCCACAGGTAAACACGAGGAGGGCATGCCCAGGAGCCCAGTCTCACAGAAGGGCAGTGTCTGAGGGCTCAGGACTCAGACAAATCATGAACTGGATCCCAGTTCTGCCAATCACTAGCACTGCAACTTTGGAGGAGTTATTAAACCTCTCTGAACCTCAATTTCCTGGACTACAAAATGGAATGGTAGTTCTATCCTCCAAGTATACCTGAGGTCACTCATGAACACCAGTCTCACTGCTACCTCCAAATATTCTTGGTGCCATCACCCAGAATGCACTTTGCCTTTGAGAATGCTGTTCCCTCTCTATTTTCTGGGTTCAGTCTAACACACCGATTATGGCAGAGTATATTTCCCTGTGATGGCTGTAATATTTATCTCCCATCTCACATGCTCTTCTTACAATGTGACTCTGATATATCCACCATAAACAAGGGGAGTCTATGTCACTTCCCTTTTAAATAGGGTGGGCTTTTTTTTTTCTGTCTCAACCAACATAGTAATATAAGAAATCCTGTGTAACTTCAAGAAATACTATACAATTTCAGAAAAGCGAAGGCCCCTTCCCCCTTCTTTGCTGGAATCCTTGCCCCGGAGCCCTGAGGTAGACTGCTTCGAGGCAGCCATGCTGTGACGAAGCCCAAACAAGCCCATGCAGAGGAACCACACAGAGAAGCCATGAGATTAGGTGACGGAAGAAGCCCAGCCAGCTCCCAGCTGCTACAGCCATGCACTGTGCCAGCTCCTGTCACTGCCTGTGAATGTGTGAGACGACCTGAGCCCTTACTGAATTCCTGATTGACAGAGACCATCCATAATTATTGTTTTAAGTCACTAAGTTTTGGGGTGATCAGTTATGCAGCAATACTAACTGGAAAACCAATGGAAACCCCAGAGTTGACATGAGGATTACATGAGTAATTGTATGTAAAGTGCTTAAAACAAGGCTCTTTGTAAGTTATGTAGGTATTAGATTATAATTTTTAAAGTCCTCCATTCATTCCACATTGCTATCCAGAGATGCTGCCTGTTCGGTTAACGACCAAACTTCTCAAGGTTTTCTCCGCTCACCTCCGCTCACCTCCCCTATCGCTCCTTAACCAGCGCAGACTGGTTTCCAGCCTTAACATGACACTGAGCTCCTGCTAAAGTCAAGTCTTCGCCAAACTACCCACATTTATGGGCAGTTTCAGGTTCTTGCAGCCTGCTTCATCTTTAAAGCCCTTCCCCTTTGGTTTTCTCCACAGCCTACTCTGAGTGTTCTTAGTCTCTGCGTTCTCCTGTCAATCTCCTACAGTCTCCTCTGCACCCGGCCACCCCACACGTGCGCTCATCTGCTCTCTCCTCCTGCCTTTGTCTACCCTCTATCACTCTTCCTGGTGGTTTCTTCAACTTTCTTGTCTTCAATTTCTCCAGCTTCTTCTTCTTCTTTTTTTTTTTAATCCTCAACTGAGGATATGTTTATTGATTTTAGAGACAGAGGAAGGGAGAGAGGGAGAGAAAGAAAGAGAGAAACATCGATGTGAGAGAAACATTGATCTGCTGCCTCCCGTACATGCCCCAACCAGGGATCGGACCCACAACTTAGGCATGTGCCCCGAACGGGGATTTAACCCACAACCTTTTGGTGTAGAGGACGACGTTTCAGCCGGCTGACCCCCCGGCCAGTGCTCTCCGACTTCTAAATCGCTATTTCTTGCCTCTACTTGTGTGTCAAACATATATACTCTGTTGCCTACCTGGCATTTCCAACTGGATTTTACTTGGGTACTTCATTCTCAATGTGTTTAAAAACCCATTTTAAACATATCCTCTCCAAATAGCCCCTTCTCCTGCGTTTCCAAATCTCGGCGAAAGCCGTTACCACCTACCTGGTCTACGGGAAAAGTGGGGTCAACATTGCTCCCTTCTTTTCCTTTACCACCCACTAAGTCCTGGGACCACTGTTTCATGTCCCTAAGACTTAAGAAATGTCTTCGGCCTGCCTAGAACGGCCCTCTGATTTCTCCCACTTTCTGTCCTAATCAGCACATATTCCTTTACCAATACTCAACAGTACCTTCCTTTACTAAGTCTTTCCCGACTCATCCCTTCTCTAAACCCACCCATACTCTAAACAGCATCTGCAACATTAGATTTGCTTATAAATCTGTTACCCCACGATGGTGGGAGATTCTTGGGGTAGGGGTTGTAACGGCTATGCCCCTGAATGGTCTCCACTAAGGAAAGGGAAAAAAAGACATCTTTTTGGTTATAATTTTGCCAAGGAGGAAGGCCTGGTTTCCCGAGTTGCTGCTGCTGGCAGTCCTACCCAGTCTCCTTCCAGAACCACCGCTGTTCTTGCCCAGCAGAGCAGCTACTCCCTGACAGCTATCCTTACAACTGGGGGCTCTGCTGCCTACTGTCAGCAAACGAGACTGTTCCTGACCCCTTCTCCTTTTCTGAACCCTTTGGCCTTATGGGTAGCCTCCACTCCTCAGGCCACCAAAGGCCTGGCCAACAGAGTGACAGCAACAAAGGATGGACGCTCATATCAGGTGCCACAGACCTATCCCCTCTACACCCAGCTGGCCGTTCTGTGTGCTCACTGTGTTCCCTGAAGACCAACACACTTCAGGGGCCCCAGAGCTGCTGTTGCCTCTGTCCATCAACAGAACCTGAGCGGGATAATTACCATCTCTGTGTACTTAACCTTCCCGCTCACTGCCTACAACAGGACAGCTGCCTCTCACACACTGGACCACCACCACGGCAAAGGCCAGGGCTGCACCACAGGTCCAGGGTCCACATTGGGAACTGCTGCCAGATCAGTTTCATCCCATGGGGGTCCTGAGTCTATTTTCAGGTGGAGTAATCTCCCTCATGTGTCCGGAGCTTCATTACCGAGTCAGAGGGGACCTGGCGACACTGAGGTTTCTGGGATGGGAACCAGGTAAGGAGCTCCTCAGCTGTGCTGCCTCAGCCCGTACAGAAGAGGCTGGCCTGTCTGCGGGTCCGCGCGGCCCATCACAGAGTCAAAGGCAGCAGGTCAGTCTGAGCCAACTGCCCAGGGTGAGAGTTCCATTGTGAGTTTTCTTTGTTTTCATTACAATTTCCTCTCCCACTGCTTCTTTTTAGCCAGCCCTTTCCTCCCTGGGGTGCCGGGGATTGAATGAAACACCACCCCTGGCTCCAATAAGTGTATTTCAATTACATCTGTCACTGCATAACGATATAATGATATATCATGTGATATTAAATCCATGGTAATCATATCAGGGATTTTTTTTAATCGTGCACTAATTGCATTATTACATCTCTATAATTAACAACAGGAGGTATGGAAATTCAGTTAAGGCAGAAGGCTCAATGTACTCCCCCTACCCCACCCCTGCCCTACCTCCCCAAAATTAGGCCCAATTAGGAGATGGGACTGCAGGGCACTAGCAAGATAAGCCAAAGCCCCCACTTCCCTGTGCCTCAGCCATGGGCTGAGCTTTCAGCATCCAGGGCTGGTACAAACAGGCCAGCCTGAGGCCAGGATGCTGTCTGTCTTGTGGCTGCTCAAGATAGAACCTTGGGCAGAGCCACTCAGAGGAGCCCAATGACAAGGCTCAGCTGGGCTTCCCAGATCTCCTGCCACTGCAGCACCAAATCTTCTCCACAGGGAGGGGGCGTGTCCTTTCCTTCAAACCAGCAAGGCCCTCAAAAGTGCTTATAAGGCACACGGCAAGTTCCTGCCTCATGGCCTCCTGGACAAGAATTCTTCCTGCTACTGCTATTCATACTCCCTCCCTCTGACCTAGCCCTTTGTGGTGGTAGCTCTCAACACCACCAGGTCCAAAAGCTGTGGTGTCCCTGCCTCTTGGTCCTATCATCCCCGAACAGCACAAAACCAATTCTTCCTGGGGCCATTCCTCCCCAATCCTCCCTCTGAAGTCTGGTCCTTCATACTACGTGACAATTGGGTTTTTGATAATCATTGGGGTCATTCCCCTACCTCTCCAAAATGGTCCAAGTTCTTATGTCCTCCCATCCAGGCCTATATGGAGAGGGGATGAGCTCAGGACTATAGCTTGAACTATGTCAAATGACCCTGTCTCTCCCACCCCCTTCCTGATGCTGAGCTGTTGGGCTAATCCCCTGAGGGGTGTCAGAACCAGCCTGCAAAGCAAAATTCTGTGTTTCAAGTCCAAAGCTTTGAACTTGGCATGTAACTACCTCAGTGAGGGGCAGGCATTTTGCTAAGTTTGACTCTCAGAAGTTGGACAGGCATGAAGATAAAAGAAAAAAAATCATGTCCTTTTTCCTAATAAAAAGGAGACACTAATAGCAGTCAGCACTTAGGCAAAGCACTTTAAGTTTCTAAAGTGCCTTCCAAATTAAAATACAAGCCTTTATTGAGCATGTGACACCACCACGGCCACCCGCCCCTCAGACATGAAGGCATGTGCGTGCTTGTGCACAACACATGCACCTGCACCTTCCTTCTCCCTGGAAAAATAAAGAAAGTATTCAAAACCTTCATGCCAGACCCCCTTCCCTCTTCACTGGCTTGTTCATGTAACACACGCTCATTGAGCAACTACCATGTGTCAAGCTCTGTGCTAGGCGCCGAAGACATACAGATCAAGTAAATTAAGTCACTGCCTTCAAGGGGCTTTCACACTAGGACAGACATGTAAACATGTATGTAAACTCATACACAGTGAGGGTTCGAGGCCCTGCAAGAGTAGAAACCCTAATCAGGCTTGGAGGAAAATCACTGAGAAGGACTAAGATGACCTTCAGTGGGACATCCAAGGTGGGCTGCCCAGAGAAAGCAGACACAAAGATCAGGAGCTCAATTTAGTGGTTTGAGCTGAGGCAAGAAAGTCCCCAGGAAGTGTACAGGTGGTGCATGAAACTGCGGAAGTAGCTAAGATCACCCAGGAAGAGAATAAAAGCCTTTAGGGTCAGATGAGGCCCTTCTCTTCTCTGATGTTTGGAGGGAAAAAAGGAAGGCTGAGAGATGGAAAGCTGAACACCACAGCCTCCAGAGCTAAGGCCCAAAGAGCCTCCTCTCCGGGCATGCCCAACATCCTGGCCCCTGCACCTCCCTGTGTTCCCTCTACCTTCATCTGCCCAGGTGTAACATGATTAAAAAGTACAGGCTTTGGATCACACTGACTCATTCACAACAAACGTTTACTGAGAATCTGTTATATGCCAGGATATATACATTCACTGAAGACCTGCCAGACCCTAGCAGCTCAAATGAATCACATGTAGACCATGTCCTCAAAGAACCCACCGCCCTTTGAGGAGAAACAGACACGGACACCAATAACTGCCCAGTCACCACAATGGAGAGTGGTCACCTCAATTAGAGAGAACTGAGAGAAATATAAGGGAGAAAAGTGCTCAGGCTGGAGGCATCTGGAGCTCGGAATGGGGTGGGCTGCCTCCTGGTCCTCTCCTTACCACACAAGCAGCAGTTGGCTGGCCGGAACAGGACTCTCCATCCAGACTGCAGATTGGGCTGGGGGCAGGAGTGTGAGGAGGACCCTGAGCCAAAGCAGGGAAAGGGCTGGAGACTAAAAAGCAGTGAACCTAAGCCAGGATCTTCTGGTTGCAAAGATGAAGGTTGTAAGGCTGTGGCCAAAGCTACAGAGGAGAGGAGAGGCTCATTGTATCGTCCCAGGATGATGGAAGGGGCACCTTCAGAACGAGCAACAGGACTTGAATAGGAAATGGCAACTCTAGTCCCCAGGCCTGTTTCCTCACTGAAAAGTGAGGGACTTAACAGCTTGATTTCTTATGATCCTTCTTGATTTGAAATTCGCCACATCTGAGGCTCTTCAACCTCCCACAAGAGTCAGGCTTATTTCTGTCCTCACACCTTTGCTTATGCTATTTCCTGACCTAGACTGCTAGCCTTCCTCTACCCTCTCCAAATCCTGTCTGCCAGGATATAACCTTCAAGAAGGCTTTCCTGATTTCTCTTCCTCCCTCTTCAATGTCCCATCCTGACCTCCACAGTTCATCCCACAGTTCTCCCAACAGCACTTGGCTTAATTACTTATTACATCTAGTCTAGCACTCTTATGTGATTGGTCTATGGACTGCCTTATCACTCCATGACCCCTGACATCCGTGCCTGTGCTAGGGAAGCTCTCCTCTCACAGGCCCTAGAATAGAAGCAGGCTGAAGTCTAGGTCCCTGCTCCCTCTGCCCATAGCCCTTTGAGAACTCGACAGGCCTCCACTTGAAAAGGGTGCTGAAAGCAATGATGTCTCCAAGTGCGATGGGAGATATTTGTGTCTGCTTTACCCTTGGCTTTTTGCTCCGGTTCAGGTAGGAGCGGGGTGGGCCGGCTGGCAGATCTGAGAGCGCGGCACGCCCCAGCGGGCAGGGCGCACAGCGCGGAGGAAGGCGCGAGTCAGTCTGGAGTGCTCCCCATTTATCAAGCTCACGCAGGCCGCCAGCCGAGCGAGTCTTTCTATCATTACACCTCTCAAAATCCGATTCATACCACTAATCCTGCCTTCATTCTCCCAGATTAATAACATCTCTTTCAACCTTCACAGTGTGATAAATAGACAAAGAGAGAACAAAAGGAGAGACAGAAGAGAGAGAAAGAGCTGGAGCAAGTCCCCATAATAGAGAGAGCCGAGAAAGAGGAGAGGGAAAAAAGGAGAGAGAGCGAGAGCAGGCAGCGGCCAGAGACTACAGCTACCTTAGAGAGCCACTGAGGAGAGCAGGCGCTGCGCCCCGCTATGCGCTCTGCTCTGTCCCCAAGAGAAAGAAAGGCTCATTAACAGCTCCTTCCTGCCTGCACTTTTGTTCAAATTCTTTTCTTCCCTTCCAATCCCGCTTTAGGTCAAATTCCAGTGAAAATGAGTCTTCTGGCTTCCTGGTCTCCTCCCTGCCTCCCTGCCAGGCCCTGGCAACAGAGCTGGAGCTAGGAACAAGGCAGGGCTGGGAATGGGTTTAGCAAGGGTGGAGCGCGTGGGCCTAAAGTTTTGCCAGAGCCATTTCCTTAGCCTGAACCTCTGCTCCCTTCTCTGCTCTTGAGGCAGAATGCGAGAAGGAAAAGAGCTGAGGGGAGCTTGGAGCCCACTCCCTAAGGTTCTGTCCCGTACATCTTTCCAACCTAAGGCTCCAGCTGGTCCAATCCAAGGCCCATAGCCCCCAGGAGCCCAGGGAAATGGTGAAAGTAGGTACCCTTCAGGCTTGCTAAAACAGAGAGGTGGCCCATACCTTTAAACTATAATGAAGTGTGCTGGAGAAAATGAACCTCACTGGCTCCAGCCTTAGTCCTAGCACAACTGATCTGTGACACTTCTCGTTCTCCCTGCCCAGACGCTGGCCCACACTTGTCTCCATAGCACACTCCCCATCCTCCTCACAGACTCAGTTCAAGGGCCCCCTGCTGCAGGAGGCCCACCTGAGCTCTTTCAGGAGAATGCAGGCACTCCCTCTTCCGGGATCTGGAAGGCAACAGCATTTATAATTACCCTGTAGAGACCGTCTCCCTCACTCCACTGGAAGTATGTCTTCTGAATTCTCTATTCCCAAGTCCAAGCTGCCCACGGCACTTCCATTTCTTCTCGACTTTGCCTAAACTAGCCCTAGCAGAAGACTAAAGCCAAACGTGTTTCAACCTTCCCCCTGGACTGCAAAGTATTCCTAGGACGCTGGCAAGCCTAGGGCAGAGGCAGAAGCACTATGCACTTGGAAGCCGAGTAGGTCTGTGCATCCACTCCCTTCACCATGCATCAGAGTGGGTGAGGGGAAAAGGGGGCTGCATCAAGCATCCCACCTACTACTCTATCCCTCAGCATACCCTCAGAGGGGAGCAGGGGTGGGGTGGGGTGATGGCGTCTGTGTAGAAGGAAGGCCTGCCTTGCCCAATCCAGCCCAGTAGGAGGAGCTTTCCAAGAAAGTTAAGGCTTCAAGGACAGAGTCTGAAGGCTTGGAGGAAAAGACCTGCAGCAGACCCCCCGTAGAAAGCTGGTGCCCTAGTAGTCTGTTTAGAGGCAGGTCCCATCTAGGGAATATCTTCCAGATACTTGCCAGGTTCTTTCCTCCAAAAAGCTTCCTTCTACCCCCTGCCACAAACAGTCCTTCCTTTGGACCAAAATGGTTGCTGCATACTCCCACCATTCACACATCTCTACTTAGGGAAATAACTCAAAAGTTCAGAGAAAAGGAGGCTTCACAGAGCCAAATGAAAGAGCAAAGTGAGTAAGTAGAAGGTAGTCCTTGGGATATCCCTTTCACAAAAGATGCAGAAATTCCATTAACCTTCCCTCAGCCCCATATCAGAAGGACTTGGCACACTTTCACTTGCTCCACTAGGCCTCTAGGATCAGACACCTGCAAATAGGGAGGATGGAAGAACGACAGTGACTGACGTTTGTCCATGGGACCAAGTGGGCCAAGGAGGTAGGGGACTGAAGAGGGAAGGCAAGAAGGAGATATAGGTACACGGCCTCAGTGAAGGAGAGTGGTCTCCCCTACAACCAACCTAACCCACTGGTACCCTGGCCTCCAGGGCAGGCTAGGTCCAGCTGGCCACACAGGCTCACACTGCCTCTGAGTCCAAGGCCACAGTAGAGTTCCGAAAGCATGGATCCCAGGCCCTTTCTTCCCTAATGGCCTGCATTGCTGGCAGATGAGAAAGTCTCAGCCAGTCAATCCTACAGTCCTCTAGACACAGGCAGCCAGCAGGTCCAGACACCCCTGAACCTAACCTAACTAGCTTCCACATTCTAAACTCCCAGGCAACTTCCTGGACAGCTTCCCCAAGGGCTCAGAAAGATGCTCTAGCCCCTGCATCCCTGCCCAACAGGGGAACAATCCCAGGCTCTGAGAGGAGAGGTCATGGTGGCGCCTCTATTTTCTGCCTCTACTGCCAATCCTTACCTAATACACACATCAGGGCGTCCTCCCAAGGTGAGTCTCCAGTACGCCATCCGACTCTGATGGATGCATTCCATCCCCTCAGGGGGCTTGGCCCCTTCAGTTGAGCAAGACAACCTGCACTCCCGTAAGGGAGCTGTCTGGGGATCAGACAGAAGGAAGTCAGCCAAACACAACAGGGTCTCTTGGCAGATCAAGAAGCCAGAGCCAGGTGATGCTTTTTCCCCCAGTCAGACTTTGAAAGCTCATTCCCTAGGTACCTGGTTCTAGAGCCCACTCCTCCTGGTAGCCAGTGGCATATAGCAGGGAAGAAGTTGGGTCCTAATGTGTAAAAAGCTCCAGCAAAGCAAAATCATTTACTCTTCGGTGCAACTGCTCAGCAGAACTAATAAATCTTGCATGAGCAGGGCCGATTCTAATTTCCTAATATGAAAAGGCATTTGGATTGAGAGAGAGGGGGAGATAAAAGTGATTGAATCTCCAATAGTCCAGGTTACTGACAAGAAACATCCTGCTCAGCCCTGAGAGAAGGATGGCAGCGCCCACCCGCCCACACACACCCATCCGTTCTGCCCCCCTCTTGGCGTGATACATCTCAGTCTTTTCTATTGACAGGACGTGGCTTTAAACACAGTTACACAAGTTATCATTTCTGCCTTCTGATCAATCTGAATTTTCAGGACAATTACCCTCTTAATCAATGATTGCTATCAGCAGCCCTGCGCCTGGACGGATTTCTCAGCAAGGTAATCATGCCGCCAGGCTGGACGGCGCGTGCATAGGCAATGAAGCTCCGGGTGGGGTCTCCTCCTCCCTCCCCAGTTCCCCATATCCCAGAGCTGCTGCCAGTACCGAGGACAAGGACGGCAAAGTGTGAAGGCCACTTCAAGGAGTGATGGCAGTGGAAGGGAGGGGAGGGGGCCCAGCCACCCAGTCAGCCTTCCAGACCACCTGATTACGGAACAAACCTGTTAAACCCTAGATTTACTGCGCACCACTCTGATGCATCTTCACATGTCCTCCTACCATCATTCCTACCTCCTAATTAGCCTAATAAAGCCCAATTCTAATTATGGGCTCAAACTATTAGGTTAAGTACAAAGAAAAAAGAAATATTGGTTTTACTGATCTCTCAGAGCTATTGGGTCTAGAAATTCCTTTACTTTTGCAGACCTGGTTCACATAGGCTACTGACCGGAATGGCAGGGGTAGCATCTCTCCTCTCCCCGAATGCCCAGGCATTTGGAGCTGCCACAAAGCCAGCCTGTGGAAGCCTCTTAGCTGAAGGTCACCCAGCCCAACACACCCTCCAGGGTTATCCCATAGGTTCAGGCCCCTCGGGCGAAGAGAGACGGAAAGGGGAAGGTAGAGCCGGTCTCTGCCTCAGTGTGGAGTTAGAGGCTGTATCTCTCATCGTGGGGGGAACTCAGGAAAATTTCTGAGATCAGCTGTTGCAGGTTAAGGGCTTGCACCAGAGAGGTCAACAGTGGAATGAGAAGGGCATGGTCCGGAATACTGACAAATGAACTTACACTTCAGCATGGGTGGTGGATGTGTGTATGCACTTATATCCAGCTCAGAGTGAGTTATGGGATTAAAACAGGTCCCCACAACTTGCTATTATATCTTGAGGGGTGAAAGAATTAGAAAGCATGCATGTATTCATTCACCGACATTTAATGAGTGTCAACCATAGGCTAAGCAGCAGGGATGCAACACTGAACAATATAGAAGTGACCCCTACTCTCAGGGTCAGGCCAAGAGCTCACACTGCTAGGAAAGACAGACAAGTATAAGGAAAAAAAAGCAAAAACAATAAAGTGAACCTGTGCAGGTATGGTCATAGTAGCATTCATCATAATAACCAGAAAATGGAAATAATCCAAATGTCCACCAATTGATGAGTGGATAAATAAAATATGGCACACCCATAGAATAGAATATTATTCAGCAATAAAAAGAAATAAAATACTGATCCATAGTACAGCACAGACGAATCTCAAAAATTATGCTAAGTAAAAGAAGCCAACCACAAAAAGCTACATACAAGAAATTCCCAGAATTACAAGAATAGGCAAATTTATAGAGACAGAAATTAGGTTAGTGGTTGCTCAGGGCTAGCATATTTGGGGGAAATGGAAAGTGACTGATAATGAGGTTTCTTTTAGAGGGGGCAAAACTGCTGTAAACCTAGACGGTGTGATGGTTGTACAACCCTATGAATATACTAAGAAACACTGAATTCTCTTAGAGAGAGGGGAGAGGAGAAGGAGAAAGAAACACTGATGTGATACAGAAACATCAATTGGTTGCCTTCTCGTTTCATCCCAACTGGGAATCACACCCACAACCTGGGTATGGGCCCTGACCGGGAATCGAACCCGGGACTTTTTGGTCTATGGGACGACACTGCAACCAAATGAGCCACACCAGCCAGGGCTGAATTGTACACTTTATTTTATTTTTACTTTTTAGAGAGAGGGGAAGGGAGGGAGACAGAGAGGGAGAGAAACAGCAATGTATGGTTGCCTCTCACATGGCCCTCACTGGGGACCTGGCCCGCAGCATGTGCCCTGACAGGGAATCGAACCGGGACCCTCTGGTTCCCAGCCCGCGCTCAATCCACTGAGCTACACCAGCCAGGGCTGAATTGTACACTTTAAATAGGTGAATCGTGTGGTACGTGAATTATATGTCAATGAGACTTTTAAAAAAAAATCCTCACTGGAGAACATGCTCATTGATTTGATTTTATTTTTAATTTTATTTATTTTTAGAGAGAGGGGAAGGGAGGGAGAAAGAGAGGGAGAGAAACATCAATGTGTGGTTGCCTCTCACGTGGCCCCTCTGGGGACCTGGCCTGCATCCCAGGCATGTGCCCTGACTGGGAATCGAACTGGCGACCCTTTAGTTCGCAGCCTGCGCTCAATCCACTGAGCTACACCAGCCAGGGCGCTCATTGATTTTAGAGAGACGGGAAGGGAAGAAGAGAAACATTGATGTGAGAGAGAAACACCAATTGGTTGCCTCTAGCATGCACCCTGACTGGGACCAAACCCACAACCCAGACATGTGCCCTGACTAGGAATCAAACCTGCAACCTTTAGGTCCATAGGATGACACTCCAACCAACTAAACCACACTGGCCAGGGCTCTCAATAAAACTTTTTATGTACACTACAATAGAAGAAGTACCTACAGCCGGCTCACCAACAGTGAACAAAGCCAGGGAAAGCTCTAGTACAGTGCTTAGGAACTTAGGTGTCTGAATAGCAAGGAAGTTCCCGGTAGGAAATTGGAAGCCTTCAGAGAGAGCAAAAAGGAGTTAGGATAAGCAGGAGTTCAGTAGGTAGGAAGGCAGCAAAGGGCAATACAGGCAAATGGAACAGATGTGAATAGGCATGGAAGTGGACCATATAGGCTCTTGGTATAGCTGGAGAGGTACTTTGGGGGTCTCAAAGGATGGGCTACAGAGCTGTACTTCATTCAGTAGATATCAAGATTTTTCAAGTAGGGAAGTTAGATGATCAGTACAGGACAGCTTGGGCTTTGACGGTTCGGGCATGTGAAACAACAAGTCATAGTTGAAAGGGCATGGGTTTTGAAGTTAGATACCTAGGGTTTAAATCTTTTAATCCTTCTCCCAACAAACTCAAATGACTAGTGAGGGCTGGACTTTTGTCTATTTTGTTCACTATTTTATCTCTGGTGCTTGGCAGAGTGCCTGACCCAGTAGGTGCTCAACAGTCATTTACTGCATGAGAATGAACGACTGTGTTGAATTTGGTGCCATTTGACAAACATTTATTCAACACCTACTGTGAAGCTGGAACTCTGGTTACATAGTGTGAGCTCTTTAAGGGTAGGACCCCTGTCTGGTCTCTGATCTCTGCCTCAGTGCCATACACCGGTCCTGTTTGGCAAAGGACAGGTCTCAAATCACATTAATCCCCTTCTCTCTGCCGTTCTAGGAGGTTTCCTTAAGAATCAGTGAGTTCTTGAATAGGCTTGACCTGAACACAACACGGTGGCTGAAAGCTGAAGTTGCAGGGGTGGAAGACTTCAGGAGCAGGGGGGGTGCCCACAGTATTTGTCCCAAAAGACAAATACTTTTACAGTAGGCCACCTGAGTCATGAAAGCTGGTAAAGAAATGAGGGGCAATGAGACCATTCCTACAGACCATTCTCAGAACCCTCTGCAGATTGCCCTGCACCCAAGGCAGCAGGCCTATGTGTGCCAGGGAGGAGGCCAGCACGGATGGAGGGGAAATAAGCTGCAGGACTTACAGCTGGAAGGGGAGGGGAAGATCTGGGCCTTTCCTCCTGAGCACCATCCTGACCCTGGAGATCCACCATTTCCGCTTCCCTGCTCTGTTCAGGAGAGAGCCCTTCAGCTCACGGCTGACCACAGTACGAAGGGGGCTCCTCCAATTCCTGTAGGGTTTCCCCTCCCCTCCCTTTCCTTCCTGCAGAGCTTCCCTCAAGCCATAAAAATAAAATAAAACACAAACACCCACAGTCCAGGAGGAGGGCGTCAGACAGATAATGGGCATTTTATATCTTTTTATGACACTCCCCATAGGCAGCTCAGCAATCACAGCGCAATAAAGGCAGGCATGCAGCTTGCATAGTTAAACAACTGCCGGGTAATTAGGCACAGCAAACACACCGCTGGGGAGGCCTCATGGCTGCCCTGGGATCTGCCTACAGCCTGCCCTCCTACTTGCAGCCAACTAGGTGCCAAGCCTAGGCCTACCACCAGGAGACCTGGTCGTGGCGCTGAGGACAGACCACGGGCTGCTGCCATATGTACTCTTGGGCTCACGCCTGTGCACACTCACAAGCGCACCTGCTCACACCCACACACAAGGACTTCCTAAGCAGCCAGCCTGGATCTCATAGCCCCAGGAGAGCCTCTCCTCTCTTCCAAGTAGGGCAGCCTATGGTCTCTCAAGGGCCCTGTCTTAAGGCTCTTGGCGAAGTCACAGGGCTGGCTGGCTGCAGCAGTAGCTGGCTCATCTGGGTAGCTCTGAACTTACTGAGTTGCACAGGCAGGGGACAAGAGCACATGGCCATGCCTGTGCAGACTTGGTCTCTTGTAAATTTCAACTGAGTATGGAGCTCTGTACAGGTGGAAAACAGACCTGATTCACCTAAGTCTAAATGCTCTGACAAACAGGGCTTCCGTGAGTGACTATTGGCTGGATGTTAATTTAGATGTCCTGGCCCAGGGATAGCACAGGTCACTTGCTACCTGAGGCTTAGGTCCAGGCTGGTCTAAGCCCAGCCAACAGAGAGAAGTCCTCACCAGCACTGAAGGAACTGCACTGTGAATCCATACAATGCCCATTCCTTCTCTAGTGACCCAGGTAGTCAAATTTGGAAATTTCAGGGAACTGATGGCTAATTAATAGGGCAGAACAGACAAAACCCTGCTATAATCCCACTTAAAGACTGAGATAGGGACCTAGAGAAGGTCCCATCTCTAGGAACCACACAAATCAGCCCTAAGGAGTCAACCAGAGGAAATGAAGGCACCCAACCCTAAACCACTCTTCCCCCAAGAGAGCTGACGGCAGATCCGCGGAGCTCACAGACAGACAGTGCATTGAGCTGGCAGTCCCATATCAATGTGAACACATGACCAGCTACCTTTCCTGCTCTACCTGGCCACCACTCTGCACCTGCCAAGAAAACCAACAAAGGGATCAAAGGCCAGAGGAAGGGCCTGGGCTACAACCTGACTTAAGAACCTCCCCTCCACCCCCCAAAGGAGCAGGGAGACAACAAGTTTCTCCTCACCCCATATTCTCATGGAGAAGCCCAAAGCCTAATGGCACTCAGCTCTAGTCCAGGCCACCCCAAACTGCCTTAGGCACCAGTTGTCCAAACGCCTCCCCAACACCAGAGCCCCCAGCTCTCCTGACCTGAAGCCAGGAAATGCCCTGCCTTCCCTAGGCCCTCAACCTTCCTGTGGAAGAGCAGAGTAATCCCAAGGCTAAAGATCAAAGTAGGTCAGGGTAAAAGAGGGATTTCTCTCACTTTCCTTGCATCTACCTTGTTTTTTGCAAAAAAAGGAAACCTAAGGTACCACGAATGATCTAAGAACGGCAAAGGTAGAAGAGATCACTTTATCCAGCTCCCTTATTTGTTAGATGAGGAAACTGAGGCCTCAGAAAGGGAAAGTGACCCAACACCAAAGCCCATGTCTTGATCTTCTAGCTTCAAGTTCAGCCCGGCATTCTTTGTATTGTACCACACTGTCCCCTAGAGACAAGGGCCTCATCTGCCCACTGCCAGGTTGCCTTAGTTAAGCCACAGATCCCCCACCAACAACCTCACCCATAATCCCATGTGTGGGCACGCGCACACACCGAAGTATACACAAACATCCCGGCACGGAGAGATACACTTTTTAGACATGTATAGACCTGCATGTACACACACAGATAGCTCTCCATACAATAGGTGTCACTCTCAAGAGACCTGGGAGGCCAATTCCTATCCCTCCCTAATCACTGACTTTCACTAATCATACAGCTAGTAATGACTGGTATGTGCTTGCTGAGGCCTCCAGCTTAAACCAGGCCAGACCAGAGGAACTGCCTTCAGGTGGTATCTGCAATGGAACAAGAGACAAGAAGGGAGCTATGGAAAGAGAGAAACTGGATTTACAACCTGGTCACGTGACCTCGGGCAAGCTTCTTAATCTCTCCAAGTATCTATTTCAGCACCCATAAAATAGGGACAACAGCCCCTTCCTTGCTGAGTAGCTGTAAGGATTAAATGACATAATGTGTGTAAAGCACCTAACACAGAAGCTGGCACCAGCTGGGACTCAACACACTCCTGCTCTACTATTAACACCCAAAGACCTGCTCAAACCTGCCTTTCCAGAGTGGTCTGCAGGGCAATGTGGGAGACAGGAGGCAGGCTTGTGCCTCCTGCCTTCAAGGAGTCTCCTTGTCCTTTTCTCTCCTTTCATGTAACTCTCCCCAGTTTCCAGGGTCTAGAGTAGCAGCAGTAGCAGCAACAACAAAAATAACAGAAAAAAAACAAAGTAAAACAAAAAACCTGGGAGAAGGTGTTTAAGGGTTCCCTTAGCTCTCTCAGACTTAATACTGAGCACTGATGAGTCCACTGCTCTCCTGCTGCCCCGCCTACCTCGTCTCTCTCCCAAAGCACTCTCAGCTCTTCCACAGCATCTCTGCCTCTACCAGCCTGCCTAGCTCTGTGGATTCAGAGATGAAGCAGATCCAGTCTCTTTCGCTGAGTGGCTCATGGTCCTGCACAGGGACACATCAGGTCACACACAACAACCAAGAGGCATGGACCCTGGGCTACTGTGGAGCCTAGCACCTGGCCGGAGGGTTAGAGCATGGGCTCTATGGGCAGGATGCCTAGGTTTAAATCCAGGCCCCAAACAGACCGAGGAGAGCTCCCTTCCCTCCCCTGCTCCAGAGTGAGCTCGGAATTCAGTTCCTCAAGGGCACAAGAGAACGACAGAGGAGGCTCACAGTGGAACCAAGACAAAGAGGTTGCATCACTTGACAGGGCACAGACTCTGAGCAGCAGCCAGCGAGAGGCACACAGACCATGAGGTGGGCCTTGCTGTTAAGGCCGGCCACTGAGGGCACTGCAATCATCTCCAGGGTAGAGGTCAATCTGTAACAGCTGCAGGGAACCTCAGGAAGGTAGAAAGAACCCCAGCTGCCTTGAGCTGACTCCCTCCCTTTCCCCCTCCCCTTGTGGCCACACTTACCTGGGATGCAGAACAAGGCAGGCCGGCTCAGATTCCTGGCTGAGGCTGTGCCAGGCTGCCCACCCACACACCAAGCACCAGTACTCGAAGAGCTTTACAGACATCACCTGATTCCTCACACTGTGATCTGCCCCATCTTGCCATAAGGACACTGAGGTTTTCTGGCACAGCAGTCTCAGACTGCCCCGCCAGTGACGCTGTGAGGCATGGTGGCCTCTTTCCCTCCCTGCTATCCGGGGCCCGTTGGCTCTTTCCTCCCTCACACGGATGTAAACATGGCAGTTTTCTGGAGCTACTGCCCCATTCTTGGAAGGCGGTTGAAGCTGGCTCCACTCTAGACACTGGGCAATGGTTCCTTACTGTGCTTGCTTGCTCTGCATTTCCTCTGGTAAGAGGCATACACACAGGTGGCCCACACCAGTAGCCTAAAAAACCTGAAAGCTACCGTTGGTAGTTCCACAATCCAGCAAGCTGTTTCACCCCTCCAGGTCTTGTGCACTGCTCCCCCTGCCTGGACTGCCCTTTCCACCCTGCCTCCCAAAAACTTACTCTCTTTCAAGGCTTAGCTCAAGTGTTTCCTTAACGAAAGCTTTGCTGACTTTCTCTCCTGCGTCCCAGGTGAAAATGACTCCTCCTTTGCACTGGAGACAACAGAGCAAATGCGTTCAGAGCATGGTCTCAGCAGTTGACTGCCTAAATGCACGCGCCTACTCCCTCCCTCACTTTTGAACCTCATGGAAGGTTGAATCTTGTGGAAGCTGAAGCTGCTGAACCCTGTGAAAGGTATTTAATGTCTTGTACCTCAATTTCCTCATCTGTAAGATGGCTAATAATTGTATTTAAAGAACTGTTTGAGGACTGAGTTAATTTATATAAAGCATTTAGAGCAGCTCCTGTTTATTATTATTATCTCTACAAATGGCGAAACCAAGGTTCTGAGAAGGCAAGTAACTTGTCCAAGGTCATAACAGAGGTAGGTGACAGAGCCAGCAATTGTTCAAAGGTGAGTGTGACTATACTCCACTGGACAGACAGGATGCTGATGGCAGCTGGAATCAAGGACAATGAGATGACCGACTCTGTTCCTCAGTGTGAGCTGAGGGTCAGACAGTCCAAGAATGGGATTAGGCTCCTCCTCACTGGTGCTCCCTTAATTCCGCTGGGGAGCCTCTTTTCCTTAGCTCCTGCCCACAAAGGCTTGTATGTCTACCTTGAGCTCCCGTCTCCTTCACCCCTGTAGCCTAGAGGAGAGGACGAGGGTACGGGGTGAAGAAGACAGTACAAGGACACGGGAGAAGCAGAGGTATAATGCTATCATTTCAGGCCCAGGACAACTCTAGAAGTGGGTATTGTTTTTACTGTTTTATGGAGGAAAATACTGAGGCTGAAAGAAGTGAAGCAACTTTCCTAAAACCCCACAGCTATTAAGTCCAGAGTACAGATTCTAAATCAAACCTATTGGACTCTAGAGACCGAGTTCTGTGTCAGATGTTAGTCATCTTTTACAGATTCGGAGAGGGTAGGGAACTTGTGTCGGGTCACGTGGCTGGTGGGCAGCGATATTAGGGGTTCTGCTGTACCAATGCTCTCCGGCCTGTGAGCCGCATCCCCAGGGGCCAGTGCACACACCAAGCATCGCCTGAAAGCTAAAAGAAGGGTTAAGTCTTCTCTTAATATACTAAATATAGCCACACTATTTGCCCAGGCTTATAGACAAATAGATAGTATTGTAGTTAATAAAATATAAATCCACTTAAAAGTCAATCAAATTCACTGTAGCTTTTTTCATTATGTACTTTCTTTATCACCATACACCCAAAACACAAGTTCTACCAAATATGCAAGGTGGAAGGGAATGTCTGTGAAGTTTTCAGACATTACTAAGAGCTCAACAGACTCTGCCTGCCCACCTCCCTAAGAGCTCTCCAAAGCCACACTCAGGTATCCTTCTCAAGGTACTTTCTTGATCCTTAATTACAAAGTCGTAATAGAGAAGTGTCTTTCGTGTGAAGTAACTGTCCAAAAGTCATTAGTAGCAACAGGAGGTATAATCCCCCGCAGAACTTGAGATCCATGAACGTTAAGAACTAATGCAATCTCCAAGCAAAGAGGACTCAAATCCTGAGCTATGGAAGGAAGGAGTCAGAGAAGTGAGTTTCTGTCTTTCCCATCCTGACCTTCGACTCCACGCCTGCTCACCAGCCTCAGAGACATGGTCTGGGGGAAAGAACACACCTACCCGGGTGCAAACCCTAGCTTTACCTCTCCCTGGCTATGTGCCCTTAGGCAAGTTACTTAACTTCTCTAAGTCTATTTGTCTGCGAAATCTGGCAGGGGAATAGGCATCCGGACTCTGGAGCTTATTAGTCAAGCCCTACATTCAGTGTGGGTCCAATTAATGCTTGTTGATCCCTAGTGTGTACCAGGCCCAGGGCTGAGCACTGGGAATACAGAGATGGGTGGTATGTACACCTCAGTGGCTCAGTCTCATAGGAAACATAAACAGGTAAGCATATAATCACAAGAGCATGTGGGACACTCATTACAAAGTACTGAAGTCATACAAAGGAGGAGGTGATTAACTATGTCTACAAGAGGTGAGGGAACATCAGTGAAGGCTTCAAAGAAGAGGGTTTTGAAGGATGAACAGGAGTTTTTCCAACACACTAAAACGAGAAAGGCAATGCAAACAAAGGGAACAGAATATGCAAAGGGAAGTGAAACAATCATGTATACCTGAAGAGCAGCAAGAAGTCTGGGGTGGCTGGAGTGGCAGAGGGAAAGGATGAAGTTGGGATGCTACAACAAGCTGGCTCATGCAGAGCCTTGGGTGTCTCGCTAAAGAGAAAGAATGGGTCACAGTCTTCCACACCTACCTTCTTGGCTATGGTGTTCCTCCTGTCAAAATACGCGCTCTGCGATCGCACCCTTTCCCAGGCCTTTGATTTAAGAGTTCCTCTCCTGGCCCTGACAGTAAGGCATTTCTGTCCCACAGATTATAACTCACTCTGGGCTATTATTCAGCTCCCCAGCCCTGGCCCTGCTGCAGTTAGTCCAAACATAATATCCTTCATGCATATATTATCTGTCTCCCTATTATCTGGAATCATTTCGGAATTAAATTTCAGTCCTGCAATATTGGCTTCAGGAGCGGCGCGCTTTATGGGCTAGTCAAAGGTTAGAATACCAATCAAAATAACAGTGCCGATGCAGCGAGACATTTTAATATTCCAAAACCCGGTAATTGTAAAAGGACATAATATTTTTTCCCTGATTACCCCAAAGGCAACACATGTTAACAAGGCGAGGGAAGGAGTGAAAGAAATTTCAGAGTTCAGACAGCTGTAAGACGTATTTAAAGGAAAAGCCCAGGCAGGGACTACACCGTGGGGGCAGGAAGATGAGAAGAAAGGAGACATTCTCTCTAGCTCCAACCGCCCCTGACTCCAAATGCCACGCTGTTCCCTCTGCTGCCTCTGGACTGTGTCCCAAGAGCTCACCCCCAAGGGCAGATGTTGCACAGGGTGGGATGAAACGAGAGAGTTCAGGTTGTAAAGTCTTGAGGCCTGGAGTCTAGCTTCAGTTCAACAATTCGGTAGCTTCCAGCCCTGAAGACTGGCTCCTCCCAGGGCTTCAGAATCAAGTCCAATGGCAAGCTCCAGGCTGTTCTCTCCTTATGACATGCCTGTGCCCCCATCTCTCCCTTGTTTATATGTGGTGCCCGTGTCTTGTCCTCTGTGCACATTTCTTCCCAAAGACAGGTAGAGGCCCATACCTTCCTGGCCTCAGTACCAGCTCCCGCCAGGAGAGCAGCCTATAACTGCCTACCACCCCACAGACAACGCACTGTCCTTCAGATGATGCTAAAGAACTAGACCACAGCCCCGTCTGGTTCCTCCCACTGAGTGGTCCTCCTCCCTCCAAAATAAAACAAAACAAACACCTTCCAGGGCTCCTAAATCTTCATGGCTCTCTTGGTTTTCATTTTTGTTTCATTCTTGTTTTTTTCCAAATTAGTTTCTGAATAGCCCCTGTCAAGGGTCTCTGTAGCTGGCACCACGCAGCTACCATTCCACAGAGTCCCAGCTTCTGTCAGGCTGCCTGTCACCCATGAAGCTTGATCCTCACAACACTAAAAAGTGACCTGACCAGCAGAGTTTCAGATCCTTCCACTTCTGATGGCTTCCCAGCTAGCTTAGCTCACTCACTGGAGCCTCCAATCTGCATCGTCCCGACCTGCTGACCTGCCTATGGCCCCCAGCAAAGAACTTCATTAAGGCCAAGAATTTATTCCTCCATAAGCCCTTAATTTATTACTGCGCTGATTGGGACTCTGAATGCTCCAAGGTCAGGAAAAGTCATACTCAATCGTAGATACCAACCCTCCCTTCAGCAGTTTCTCCTGCTGTCCACTCCCAGGAGAGGGGGAGGCAGAAATGCTTCTTGGAGGGACCCAAGAAAGTCTCTTCCTCCTTTCTCTGTCACAGCTGCTCCCCTTTTAAGCACCCAGAAATTGCAGCAGGGCACACAGCACAGATGGCAAAAGACAAATAGAGCAGCAGTCTTCACGCCCTGGCACCAGCAGGTCTGTTAAATTAGGCAACCCCATCCCTACAACCTCTGAGCATGACTGGCTGAGCCCTCTCGGCCAGGACTGACTCAGAATTCTCCTAAGGGGGCATGCCTGCTTCTCCAAAAGCCTTTCTAAACAGGGTCAGGCATCAGAGGGAATTCCACACCACTTGTGAGTGTTATGTGCATGCATTTGCCGGGCTTAGTCTGAATGTACATGAATTGTGTATGTATATGTGCAGGCATGCATTTGTACATACATTTATACCTATGCATCCATGCATATGCATTTAGTATGTATATATTACGTGTGCATGTATATGAGGTGGCCCAAAATAAAATGAAATTTATTTATAAAAAATTTATTTAAACTTCTTAAATTTCAGTCACCTTCAAAGCACTTTCCATCTGATGCAATACACCTATCAAGACATTTTTCCACTGTTCAAAACAGTTTTTGAACTTGTGGATTTTGATGTGTTTTAGTGTTGCTGCCATTTTTGGTTGTACCTCTTCCACAATGGCAAAATGTTGCCCTTTGAGGACTTTTTTCATCTGGGGAAACAAAAGAAAGTTGCTTGGGGCAAGATCAAGTGAATAGGGAGGGTGGGCCACGGAGGTCATGCTGTTTTTGGTCAAAAACTGCTGAACACTCAGTGCGGTGTGGGCAGGCAGGTGCATCTGTAAGTCCCCCATCATGAAATGGGCAAATGCGTTGAAAAAGTCTTAAAAAAAAATCACTGAAGCTGAACACAGCTTCTCACAACACCAGCTGGTACAGTGATACAGATGGAGCCCCAGAACACTTACCCAGTCGGGGAAGCCTATACTATGAGAGGCCTGCCCTCCAGAAGATAATTCCAGGTTTTTTGAGTCCTCCCTAATATATCCATCTTTTCTCACCTTACGGAGGTCTCATCTGACCTATCCATTTCTTAACCTCCTATTTACAGTAATATCCTCCCCCACCCAGTCTTAGCTACCCACTCCCATGGTAGCCAACACCTCTAACTGCTCTATCTCTGCCAACACCTCTAACTGCTCTATCTCTGAAATCACTTTTTCAGATATCCTACTGTCTAACCATAATCTCTTATCCTTCCATCTGGCATGCTCAACCACACCCGATATAACTGCTGCTTATCTTACTAGGACCTAGCTACTTTTTCCAACAGGACTCTTGCTGCCTTCTCTTCCCTCAAAATCCAGCTTACATCCCATGGTCCATCTTGGCAACCACTGTCTCAACAACATCGTCAACTCCTTTGTTCCTTTCATCACACTTCATGAGAAAATCTCCATGCTAGATGACTCTAAATGTCCGCCTCCCACATGCCCACAGCCAGGCAGCTGGGCTCTGCTACACAAAAGTCATGCAACTAAACAGAGCAGTCCCACTATGAATCAGTGTCATCAGCCTCAACTGCACCCTCGGCACCGTCTAAAACCTCACTATATTTCTCAAGTCAGCTCATACTTCCACGTACTACAACTACAGCAATCCTTTTCCACTTTCTGCAAACCCTCCCATCCCTCCCCTGTTAGTTATCAGCAAATGACTCATCTCCTGCTTCATAGAGAAAAAGAAAAGCCATCAGATGGAAACAACTTCCACTTGCCATCATCAAATCCACAGGCCTACCTGCATCTACACACACCCATTTTCTTCTCTTTCCTCCATAATAGAAGAGGGGACCTTCCTCCTGTAGAGGGCCAATTTCAAGAACCTACGCTTCCTCCCATCTCCTTTCACCTCCTATATGCAGTATCCTTCAATAGGTTTCCTTACCCTAAGGATAAAGATCAAAATCTAAAGTGCGTCTCCTTCCGGTTTTGTTTCATGCCACTCTCCTCCCTTCCTCACAACCACTATGCTTCAGGCAGTCATTCATTCAACAAATCATAATCAGTGATGGGGACAGAACACTAAACAAAAGAGACAAAACTTCTCTGCTCTCATGGAGCCTACATTCTAGTTCCAAGAAGCTGCCAGGCCTCTCCTCACCTCAAGGCCTTGCCCTGTGCGTAGCCAATCCCTGCTCATCCTGTAGATCTCAGCTCAGCCACCCTTCCTCAGGGAACCAGTCCCTGACCCCACCAACTAGGTCTGGTCCCATTATGAAACAATCCCATGGCTCTAAACTTTTTGGTGTTACAACACAATTAAAATTATGTAATATCCATTTTTTCTGTTATATCTCCACGGCATAGCACAGAACTTGGAAACAGAAGGCACTCAAGCGTATGTTTATCGGTGAAAATGTGTATGTTTATTTACACGTCTCTACATTTTATGAACATGTTTGTATAAACACATTTGTGTCTGTATATTTCCATATATTTCTGCAGATGACTATGTGAATACGTGTATATACATGTTTGCATATACACATATGGTACCTATAAACAATTTCTGGTATGCCCACTTGGGTGTATGCATTCACATGGCTACACACATGCATGTTTATGTATGTGTATGTATGTGTGTGTGTATGTATTTTCTGGTTCCGCAGTGATAGCTCTGACCTCCTGGAGGGAGGTGGAAGCAGGGCCCCAAGTCCTCTCTTAAGCTGACAGTTCAATAAGAATATAAGACCATTCAATGACACTCCAAATGTCAGCAAACATTGGCTTGCTCCACTCTGCTACAGGGGAAGGAGGTGGAGGCGGGAGAGGGGAAACCTGGTCATTGAAAGCTGCTCTTCCCTGACGCAGCCCACACCACTCTGGACAGGAGAGGGCAGCGGACAGGCAGCATTCTGCCTCTTCTCGGATCAGAGGCCTTAGGAAACAGGGATGGTGAATTCAGTCCAAGATGTTCACTTAGACAGATCTAGGTGACCAAACAGACCAGAACCCTCCCCATTTTTTTGTAGGGCAAAACTCTTAGGGGAGTTAAGGAGGAGAGGAGTAGGAAAGGAAGGAGGAACAAAGTAAGATCAAGGACTGGGGAGGACCACGCAGATAGCCAGAGTGTGGGTCACATATGTGGGAAAAAGGCAAAGACAAGGCTTTCGCACAGCATTCCCACAACCTTGGCAATGATCTCACTGGCCTTGTTTTTACTGTTACTCTTTTTAAGGGAGCAGGAATCTTTGTGCAGCCTGCACAAAGTCAGGCAGTATAAAGGTCAGAAAGATCACCATGCCCCTGGACCTCCAGGGCCCTGCAGCTTCCCTAATTTGAATGGCTGCTGGCAAGGACTGAAGCAAAGCTGAAACGTGATGTGGCTGGAAGGCAGAATGGAAGGCTCTCGTTTCTCCTAGACTTGCTAAATTCACCTCCCAAGAGGCAATCACAAGGCCAACTGGGAATAGAGTACCAGTTGGGAATGAGTTCCCTCCGCCCCCCACCCCAGTGCCCATTCCCCTTCTAAGGCTCAGCACAGTCTGGCAGAGAACCTAGCTGAACAGGCTCCGGAGAACCCACAGCCACCCCCCAGCAACATCAAGGTAGCCCTGATTGGCAATGTTACCACATGGGTTGGCTGTTCTCTTGCCTTTCTGCCAAAGAACCTAGAGGCAGAGAGCTATCCATACACCAAAGTCTAGTGAACTTCATAGAGCAATTGTTCATGGTCAGTGCCTTCCTCGCCTGGCTGAGCCTTCACATTGCATTTGCCAAGGCCAGCAAGCAGCCTCAGATGCACTCTGACAGCTGGCAGAGCCATCTTCCAGGAGCACGGGCCTAGCCACACCCGCACATGCAACCCTGTCAAGTCCCAAATGAGAGGGCCTCTACGGAGCCGCTCTCTAAAATTAGCCAGCCAGCCAGCAATCATTCACAGAGCACATGCTCTGTACCCTGCCCTGATATGGCCACTGGGCACTGTTGAGAACCAGAAAATTAGGAAAGTCCCCTAAAAAGAAAGGACAGAATATACCTCCCCAAAGGTTGAGTAAACACCCTGCTATGTGCTGATTATAGACTGTTTAGTTTTGAAATTTTTCCACTTAGGCAAGCATAACCATTGTATACCCCACCCTTCCCGCGCGCGCCAACTCTGTAGCCAATAGCTAACCGCCAACTCTGCTTTTGTTCAAATGCTTGCTTGCTCTTGCCAAATCGCGCCAATTTCCCTATATAAGGACCTAGCTGTAAGCGTTCGGTGCAACTCTCGTCTGCAGCCCTTGTGGGTACGGTGCCTTCGGACACCCTGAGAGTTCGCCCCTGCGCAGGTAAAAGCTTGGCCAATAAAGTAAGATCTTTAAGCCTGAAAAGTCTCCAGCATTTGTCCTCGCGATCGTGGCATAAAACAGGCACACAGAAAGGAACCAGATTCAGTCTCTGTTCTCCAGGCAGACATGGCTGCAAGGAAGCACACAGACACGGACTCAATTTCAACACTCTAAGATCCAAAGTGTCCAGGAGCCTCAAGGCAAGAGACTGGCTGGCTAAGCTGCTCAGCAGAAGTGATAACTGTGCTGAATCTTCAAGGAGAGGAATATGCCCGATGAAGATGACTGGGGGGCACTTCTGAGAGAGGTGAGGTCACAGGCCAAGGGCTGAAGGTAGCACAGAGCCTGGCTGGCCTCCTCAGCCAAAGGTGGCAGGCGGTAAATAGCTGTTGTTCGGGTGCACGGAAGATAGGAGAGGTGGGTAGGGGTCAAAGTACAAACAAACCAGAGTGCAGAGGACCTGCATACTGTAGGAAAGTAAAGGAGTTCACAAATGTTGCCTCAAATAAGGGTTGCCCTGAGACCTATGGGACAAAGTCCAAGGTCATTCTCTCCCATGTTCCTTCACAAATTCACTTAGCTCCAGCCCCCCACACACCAAAAGCACACTGCTACCTCTGCCTAAAGCCTCTCCTCCTCAGATCCGTATCTCACCTCCCTTGAATATGCCCAGTCCAAGACCCACACCCTTATGATCCCAGCCTAACCCTCCAGTGAGCTCTCCTCTCTGGGTGCCCTGGGAGCCACTACTCTCACCCCTAGTGTGTTCTCCCATCCCTGAGCTTCCTGGGAGTCACTGCTGACCGGTGGCTGGGGTTCCTGAGGCTGCCCCGGGGTTTTGCTCTTGCATCAGAAGGATTTATGGTGATGAGCCTCCCTAGTGGACCGGGTCTCCTGGAGCAAGGACCCCACCAGAGCAGGGACTGGAGAGTCTACTCCCACTCCTTTCTTCTGTTTATCCAGCAAGCACCCACTAGGAAAGGGCAGTTTTCTGAGTGACTCACTCTCTGCCAGGCCCTGCTCTCCTAGCTACGTGGGGTCTCTCCCAGCCCATAGCCTCAGCCCATTCCCCAGGTGCTTGGTCATACACTAGTGCTAGTCTCCTCCCACCTGCTCAGAGAAAATCGGGCTGTAGTTTCCATGGCCCTTCACATGAGCAAGGCTCTGCTGTGGCTAGGCAGCACCAAAGCCAGCCTGAACCACCTCAACCTCCCCGCCAGAGGAAGACACCAGGCCAGTCAGGAGGGTCAGAGGCCACACTCCTGATCATATCAAAGAAGGATACTTCCCCAGAGGCTCAGCTAGCACCACATCTCTCCCAGAGGTAATGCAGCTCAGCTCAGAGATTCGGTTCTGAGCAAGAACCTGGAAAATCCCCTTAAATGGAACTTCTCTGCATATCTGAGTGACACCAAGTAGGGAAGTATCATACTCCACTCAGCAGCGTGGTCCCCAACCAGCTCCCCAGGCCCAGAAATGGCCACAACCTTCCAGTGCACATTAGCTAGGGAAGAGGAGAGAGGGGTGTTGAGAAAAGAGAAGAACAAAAAGAAAGGGAGAGATGAGAACAACAAAAAGAAAACAACAGAAATGACAAAAGAAGCGTGGGGGTGGGGGGAGGGGGGATTTGAGACCCAGGAGACCCAGGCGAAGCACCAGGTGGGGCTCAGACACAGTACCTTTTTCAGATTAATCCACTGCTTGAAGTAATCTGCCACTGGCAAGCCCAAGTACTGGCACTGGCCTGGGAGCCTGTAAGAAAGGGAAGAGAGAACAAGTTGGGCACACCCATATCTCAGGTATGCAGTCTTAAGCTAGGAAGTCCAACATAGAGTCTACAGACAAACAGACCTCAAAAGGCCAACCCATTAGCCACGGGTCCCACCCTACCCGAGAAAAGCACCCCACCTCCAGCACCTTGGACACCATGCTCCAGATCCAGCCCTCAGACCCAAATGTGGAAACCTGAAGACTATTCAAAATAATAGCAGCAGCTACTATTTTCTGATGGCCTGCTATTTTCTGATGGCCTACAATATGCTAAGTATCTTACTTATATTTTCACATTATTCTTCAGAATGGCGCTGTGAGGTAGGTACTGAGGCCTACATTTTATAGATAAAAAATGAGATTCAGAGGGGTAACTAAGATCCCACAGCTAAACCAAAATGACAGTGCCGAGCACTGAACCCAGGTCCATCTCACTCCAAAGCCCGCGTTCTCTCCAGTGCACTAGCTTGTTGTTTTGCTAAGCAGAGAGGCAGAAGTATAAGACAAGAGGAGAGAGAGAAAGAGCACACGATTTAGAGATAGCTGAGCATGGACTTCCATTCACATTTAAATCTCGAGCAATAGGCTTTCTGCAGATAGAGAGGAGGCCATGAGGAAGGATGAGAAGAGGTCAGAATGTAAGCCAAGAGTTTGTTTTTGTTTTTTCTTTAAATTAAAATGTATAAACTGTCTCCCCTTCTAGCTGATGATGCCAATTTACCCACACAAATCCATTCATCCAAACATTTACTGATGTTTAATAGTTAAGAGTCAGGCATTCAGAACTCAAAAAGGAAGACAACTCCTGCCCATAACGGGCTCACAGTTTGTTCAGCGGAATGGACAATAAAAGTAGACAAAACAACCTTAAGTTGGAGCATGGGGAATGTGTAAGGATGGAGGAAGAAACTAGAAATATCAGCTAAGGAAGATCATAGAGTTTTCTAGCTGAGAGAAGAGCTTAGCCACAGGCAATAGAGAGCCTTTGAAGAATTGTGGTTTACAATGATTGTGCCAACGCAAAAAAACACAAAAAACAAAAAAATCACATTACACTAAGAAAAGCTAGATAGTAGCCAAGAGACTAGACAATAGTCACAGGGATAGTGAGCAAGCAACAGACAGTGGAGATGTAGAGGAGGACTGAAGGGGATTTGGGGCCCAGTGAGAGAAAGCAGAAGAACCCAGTTCAAAGATTCAGGCCTTGGCTAGCTTCATGCTTCTCAGTGAGACAGATATAAAGAAGGAGAAAGGGCAGAGAGAGCGTATTGGACGCCCAGAGTGGACCAATACGTAGTCAACTGTATGACTGTTTTTAAGTTTTCTACATACAGTGTACCCTCTCTGCCCAGGGCAGGGCGGACTGCTGCCACTGCCTCCCCCTAGTGCACCACTGGAAGGAGGCAAGAGTTTGCGAATGCAGTTGTAAGCAGATGCCTGACACACGGTGAACACTCACTATCCGTTGAGTGTGGGGCGCCCAGGAGACATCTGGCAATGGGACGGTATCTAAGAGGCAGCTGGATATCCAGTTTTAAAGAGAATTCTGAAGCTACAAAGTGCTGAATCATTAATGTAATATAAGTAAAATTAAAGCCATGAGAATAGATTAAGATCAGCTGGGAAGAGTATGAAACGAGGAGCAGAGGGCCTATGTCTCGTAAGTTTTATTGAGCTAAAACGAAACCAGGCCACCCCTACCAGACCATTACCATGCCCAAGGAACTCACTACCTCATGCAGCAGTCAGCTCTAATGCTGGACTCCTTCGATCCTTCTTGGACCATCCTTCCTTAATACTGAACTATGAGCATTACTGTCACCATGTAACTTCCACCCTGAGGTCTGTCTTTAGAAACTACAGAGAATGAGACTTCCATCTCTTCCTTGCAGAACGGTCCCCAAGATCTGAGCGCCCAGGAAGCTTCCCCCAGAGTACCGTTCTCTAGGTCACACAGCCTCAGCCCCTTCAAGAATTCCACAGGAGATGGCTCTGTGTGTGGCGGGGCCCATTCTCTGTCTCACTGCTTCACTTATAAACTCACTTTCACTTTAAACTAAAAAAAAAGTCCACAGGCAATAACGTACCCTGAGTCAGGACTCACCCATCCCACCCGATTCCTGGAGGGCAGGACTCCCAGATCTTTTTCAGGGTGTTGGTCACCCAAAGTCGCACATGCTCTTTTGACACCACTTCACATCACCTGTGGTCAACCTCAACCACAGGAAAGCAAGCTTCCCCTTTCTGAGCTCCTATACAGGGCGGGGCAAAAGTAGTTTACAGTTGTTCATATGGAAAAGAATATAACAGTCAATAAATAATCATACAAGAATAAACTGTTTCATGTGCTCACAACTATAAACCTACTTTTGCCCCACCCTGTATATAACTGATTTTTGAGCTCAAAATGCATGTCACTAGGGTCAAATGCCACCGAGTGGTCAAGGTCAATCAGAGCCTGAGAAAAACCCAATGGATTTGGAGTCAGGGGGCTGGTGAGAGCAGAAAGGAGCCTGCAACGTGTTTAAGAGTAAGAGACAGGAGAGTGGAGACCGCACGTGCAGACTCCTTGTTTAGGGAGCCAGGCAATGGGAATCGAGTGGGATGACTGGCTCCGCCCCAGAAAGTTCCGGTCTTTCCCTCTGTTACTCCCCAGTGCTTTGACAGACACTGATAAGAAGTTGATCCCCATGTGTCAGTGTCAAGCAGTACAGTAAGGATCTACTTTTGTAAGACCTGTGATATCTTACCTGAAGGGAAGGTTCTTCTCAAACACCCAGGTGGTACAGTGGCATTAACCACAACCTGGAAGGGAAATTCTGGCTGAGGCCAAGATGATGAAGCCATATCTAGGAAGGGTGTGTCCATGTGGGAACCAAGGGCAAAGAAGACAAGAAAACCAGACAAGGTTTGGAAGGAAAGGTAGCCTTAGGAAATAGAACATGGTTGCTTAAGAAGCAGAACTGTAATGTTTAAATAATTTTCTTATTTCCTTCCATTTTTCTCTCATGTTCCCTATCCTTACTATTTTTTTTTTAAGATTTTATTTATTTATTTTCAGAGAGAGGAGAAGGGAGAGAGAAAGAGCAATGTATGGTTGCCTTTCACATGGCCCTCATTGGGGACCTGGCCTGCAACCCAGGCATGTGCCCCAACTGGGAATCGAACCGGGACCCTCTGGTTCCCAGCCCGCACTCAATCCACTGAGCTACACCAGCTGGGCCCTATCCTTACTATTTGTTGAAATGCTTGCTGAGCTCAGCTATTTTTGAAAAATCACATTAAGGACTGTGAGTGAGGGCCACCGGAAGCAGCAGAATGTACTGGGTCGGCCAAGAAGTGTGTGTGTTTTTTCCATAAGATGGCTCTAGTAGCACATAGTTGTCTTTAACTTCACTTGAAACAAATGTGTTAGATTATATTGTGACAGCTGTCATATCAGCGTGCGTTTAAAGAAACTTATCAAAATAGGTGAATTTTTGTATAGCCATTTTAACACTGAAGATGGAGGAAAATAAGCAACATTTTTGGTATATTATGCTTTATTATTTCAAGAAAGGTAAAAATGCAACTGAAACGCAACAAAAGATTTGTGCAATGTATGGAGAAGGTGCAGTGACTGATTGAACATGTCAAAAGCGGTTTGCGAAGTTTCATGCTGCAGATTTCTCACTGGACAATGCTCCACGGTCAGGTAGACCAGTTGAAGTTGACAGTGATCAAATCGAGACATTCACTGAGAACAATAAATGCTATACCACATGGGAGAGAGCCGACAGACTCAAATATCCAAATCAATAAAGTTATTGATGGAAATGAAAAATGTGTCTTTCATTTTACAGAAAAAAACCAAAGGAACTTTTTGGCCAACCCAGTACAAAGGAACAGTCGGGGGACTGACCAACAGAAGGCAGAGGTCCTGGAGCACTGATCATATTCTCCTTTAGCCGGTCCCAGCATCCTGATTCTTTTAGTTGGCACAGGCCAAGAATCTTAACTGGCTGTGGCTAGCCCTGGGGGAGGAGGAAGCTCCTTCTTTAGTGAGATTTCAAATGTAGGCATTTCTACCCAGCTAGAGAGTAAGGGTCTAGCTCAGTAAAATCCTGCCTGCTTCTGTTGGAGGCTGCACTATACCAGAGGGGCCACACTGAGGACCGCCCAGGGGTGTTCAACCTTTTGGCATCTCTTGACCACACTGAAGAATTGTTGTCTTGGGCCACACATTAAATACACAAACACTAATGAAAACTGATGAGCAAAAAAAAAAAAAAAAAAAGGTTTTAAGTAAATTTACAATTTTGTGTTGAGTCGCATTCATAGACATCCTGGGCCACTTGCAGCCTGCAGGTTGGACACCCCTGGCAGACAGAGTTTCAGGTTGGATACTTAGCCTCAGGTACGGCTCGGCAGCAATCCTGAGTGCTGTCCGTACGCCACGGCTGACTGAAGCAGAGAATGGGACATTCATTCTCACTCCGGGCTCCAGTCTCCTGCAGGTACACACGCAGTTTGCACATAAGCATTGGGTTGTTCAGTCCTCTAGCCTGTGGCTGGTCCTAGCCCTACAACTTTAAGACATACTCAGTACAGATGTAGCAGGGCCCAGGCCCATTTTCACAAAAGTTACAAAGCCAAATGCCACAACTTGAACTTTCAGGTACCTCACAGGAAGACAGCTACACATTTCTATGATAGAACCCTACCCCAGCTTAGAGAGCACCAGGAGAGTAACCTGTGAGTGGGTTTGAGTAGTCATCATCCCCTACGTAGAAGGTGACACAGAGGCTCAGAGAAGAAAAAGGACTTGCTGGAACAACCAGCCAAGGGCAGAACTAGAAATGGAATCCAAGTCCCCTGACTGCACAAGACACCAGTTACACAGATGCATTCAGAGCTCTTCACAGTCCCTAGGAAGGCAAGGTCTAGGGCCACAGAGAAGTAGGTAACACGGTGATCACTACTTAAGGTCACACATGGGTCCAAGGTTCTTAGGATCCTATAACTAAGGTCAGTGGGTACCAGCGGGTACATGGTTCCACCAATTTCTAAAGGAAAGGGTAAAAGTTCCCCTGGCACAAAGGGTCTGAATGCTGTGTGTTCCTACCAGATACTGATCCCAAGAAAAGAGCCACTGGCAGTGGGCCCTGGACTAGCCTGTGGGCATGAACGTGCAGGCAGGTTTATGGTGCCCAGGTCTCCATTGCAGCTGGAATCACTGGGTACAAAACTCCTCAACTGCCCAAACATCATCTGGCCACACTTATTACTGTTGCCCAATGAAATTTTATGCACAGAGTCCACAGGTGTGATTTCCCCTTCTTTATGAGGGTCGGAATGACATCACTGATGGCCAATAGAAAAGAGCCAATTATGTCCAGACCATAAAAAGGAATGGGATTTTTTCAACCAAATCAAAACTTCCCTCAGTTTCATGAATGCAAGGGGCCCCCTTTAAGGAAGGGCCCCCCAGTCCTGCCTGTGGACTCTACTAAAGTGAGGGATATGATTGCTTTCCAAATACCGTGTGGGGTTTAGGGCCAGAACTCTGCCTTTGGCATTTAACATGTGGCTTGCTCTTAGCACACTGGCCCCTTAAAACCATCAAAACAGAACATCAAACCCTACCCTTATACACCTGATGGGCTCCTCACTATTCGATCCGCAGGGAAGTTAGAAAAGATGGGATATTCCTTATGTCCCCTTATTATCCTTTTAAGTAACAAAAAAAGCAGAGAGCTCTCCCTGCTTAGAAAAAAAAGAAAAAAAACAGTATGGAAGGAACAGGGTTATGAGAAACTGTCCCCCAACAAGTGTACAGCACAAAGCAAAAGGAGCCCGCCTTCCCCACCCACCCCTCATCCAGCCCCACCACCTGCAACCCAGCACTCGAGCTGGGTCCAGACAGCCCTGATGGCAAACAGGTGTGACTAGCTGGGCGCCGGCCAAGGCAGGGGACTAGCTCATTAAGGAACGCCACCCGCACTAATGGGTACAGACAGGATGAAGCCATTGTGAGCAGGAGCTCAGCTTTGAAGATTAGGTCAAGCAGAGATGGGGGGCTCTGTGAGAACTGCTAGTCTAGAGTCAAGGAGGTCAGCAGCATCCATGGAGGTCTGACAGACTGACAGACACCAACAGCTAGGACTAGCAGGAGAGCAGGCACCAGTGCTAGAAAAGGTCACGGGCACTATTCCTTCTGTGCTTTTCTCTCTTTCAGTCGTAGGGCAACCCCGAATCAGGGAGATGCATGCCACGCTCACTTTTAGCAGACCCAAGCTTTTAAAGAAGAGGAGGTCAGCCAGATCTGGAGCCATATCTGGCCCCTTTCCGCCTCTCTGAAAAGGCTGTGGGACCCAGACCTTGGAGGGATACAGGCTGTCAGTTCTGGTGTTTGAAAGCTCTAGGACATGCACATACTGTTCACCTGCCAGGGCAAACTATTTTGTCCCATTTGACATGCAGAAAAAGGGAAGTGTTGAGAAGCAAAGGAGAAGAGCAGGGAGAAAGGCTCTGTTTTCAAGGTCATAGCTGGACCATCGAGACATAGAAGGTCTAGCCTGGGGAAGGAATTGGCCAGTAGATCCAGCCAACCGGCCAGATGCAAACCCCTGCCAAGTGGACACACATGAGAGGTGGTTGGGGCTTGTTTCCATGAAAAGTCTCTCTACTTGCTCATTTCAACACAAACATTCCCACAGAATGCCGTTGCTGGCTGTCCTGCATCTCAGAACTGCCACACTTCCTAGGTTCTCCCTGAGTCCTCAAGCTGAGCCTCAGGAAAGGTTCCATTCCTACTGGCTCCCGGTGTGGGAGTCCTACCTGGTCGGAGCCTCCACAGCCAGCAGGATGTGAGTCTGTATCCGGCGCAAGCAGGCTACCCCCAGGCCAGGCCGCACTGAGCTGGGGACCCAGCTCTTTGTCCCTCCTGTTTCTGTTTCCCACCCAGAGGAGATAAACAGACGCGGTGATAAACGGCCCGCCTTTCACCATCACTTTTCCTCAAGTTGAGGAGAGTAGCTGGTGATGGATGGGCTGGAATTTGGTTATCAGGAAGGGCTGTCAGCCAGAGGTGCCTATCTCCTCCCCCACTACGCAGGGCATCATTACACTGTGGCATCGAGGTAAAATATGAGCAAGGGGAGGGAAGGGAGGAAGAGGGAAGGCTGGGCTTCCACACGAAGCAAATTGAGCAACAATGAGAGCAGGCACGAGGCTGGGACGTTAGTTATCTGCCTGTGACACCTTTTATCTCTGCACAAATTGGTCCTTCCTCCCCCACTGCAGGCTCTTATACAAACAGAGGCAGGCACAATGTGTCACCACTGCAATAGCGTAGCAATTTAACCCGAATTAGTGAGGGGGTCAAGCCAGGAAATAGGGGTTTCTCATTTCAACAGGTTCCTTAGTCTCTGCTCTGAACCAGCACATTGTGGGGAGGAGGGTAGAGAGAAAGCAGACTCATAATTGAATTCACTCACTTGGCTGCTGCTGATGTATAAAAAATTAATGCTTGAGCCTCCTACTTATCAAAGCCAGTTAGTTTCCATCTCACCTGCAAGATGGCACCATGGCAGAAGACGTGGCCCGGGCCACCTTCGGTAGGCCGAGCACCCAGTGCTTTCAGCCAATGCAGGATCAGCAAGAACAAGAAGGGAGAGAAAGGGACAGTCCACAGACAGCAGTCTCATGCCAGCAACCCCTTCTAGAGGCTGACAAGACAGAGTGCAGGGTTGGAGATGATAAGAAAAGGGGGTTACAGGAAGTGATTACATTAAAGATAACCCTGGACAGTTCAAGAATACACTTGAGTCTACAGGCAGAAAGGCATTCTGGTTCCACCCTCCACTAGATGCCCAGAGTGTTTTTTACTAGGAACCCCTCTCTGCCCCCAGACACACGTGCACGTGTGCGTGCGCAGCTCACACTGCTGTGCTGAAACTGAAGAAGCCGATGGCAGCACCAATGAAAGAGCAGGGAGTAGAGGAGCCTGTTCTATTCCTCAGCAACTTCCCCCCTGCAGAGCCTGGGGTAGAAGGGCCCCTGATGGGGGGCAGAGTAGGGGGAAGAGTGCAGTACAACGCTCATGCAGCACATCCCCTGCCACACTAAGAGACAACTTGGTCAAGTGACCACATGTCTTTAGGGAGGTTATGTCACCTGATGCCCTGCTCTGTGGAGGTTAAAGGAGTCAGCCAAGGGAAACATTGGTATAAATATGTATTCCTAAAGGGATTCTGGCCCTAAGAAGGTCTGCCGAGACCAAACCTGCAGCAACCCTTGAAGATGCTTCCAGGCCCCCTGCACCAGTGAGCGGACAGTGCCTTGGTCAGGTATTGGATAAACTACTGAGAAACTACTGGAGAAACTACTGAGGGTGACAGCCAAAGGGGAAGTTCCAGAACCACTCGACAGTTGTAGAAATGAATTCCAAGAAGCTTGGGGATGAGAGATGTTGTGGATGAAGGAAGCACCATGGGACTCATTCTCCAAATACAAAGAATCAGTGGGCTCATATCAGAGAACAAAAGCCAAAGCCCCAGTATAGACAGAAAACGGGAGAACTTTCTGCCCTGATTGCCACCACATACTGGGTTGGCCAAAAGTCCATATGGTGTTTTCCGTAAAATGACACATTTTCATTTTCACTAATAACTTTATTGATCTGGACATTTTGAGTATGTCTGCTATCTCCTATGTGGTTTAATGTTGATTATTCTTAGTTAATGTCTCAGTTTGATTGCTATCAACTTCCCCTGGTCTACCCAACCATGGAGAATCATCCAGCGAGAAATCTCCAGCACGAAACTTCATAAACCACTTTTTTAAAATCATTTTTTAATTGTTATTCTATTACACTTGTCCCAATTTTTCCCCCTTTACTTTCCTCTGCCCATCCCAACCCCCACTCCCACAGTTAATTCCCACACTGTTGTCCATGTCTGTGGGTTATTCATACATGTTCTTTGGTCCCTTCCTTTTCTTTCCCCCCATTCCTCTCCCCCTTCCCTCTGGTCACTTTCAGTCGGTACCATGTTTCCATGCCTGTGGTTCTATTTTGTTTGTTAGTTTATTTTGTTCACTAGATTCCTCTTATAGGTGAGATTATATGGTATTTGTCTTTCACCAAATGGCTTACTTCACTGAGCATAATATTTTCCAGTTCAATCCATGCTGTCACGAGGAGCAGGAGCTCCTTCTTTCTGCTGCATAATATTCCATCATGTAACTGTACCACAGTTTTTTGATCCACTCATTTACTGATGGGCATTCAGGCTATTTCCAGCACTTTGCTATTGTAAATAGCCCTGCTATGAACATTGGGGCGCATAGGTTCTTTTGAATTGGTGATTCTGGACTCTTAGGGTATATTACACATTTGATCAGTCACAGCACCTTCTCCACATGCTGAACAAATCTTTTTCTGCATTTCAGTTGCATTTTTACCTTTATTGAAATAATAAAACATAATATGCCGCAAATATTGCTTACTTTCTTCCATCTTCAACATTAAAATGGCTACACAAAAATTCACCAGTTTTGATAAGCTTTTTTTAATGCATGCTGATATGACATCTGTCACAATACAATCTAACAAAATTGTTTTGAATGAAGTTAAAAATAACTAAATGCTACTAGAGCCGTCTTACGGAAAAAAAACGAACAAACTTTTTGGCCAACCCAACACTTACAGATGTCACCGAGACCCAGGACCCTCAATGGATAGAGGCCAATCAAGCCTGATTCCCATCCTCAGGTAGCTTCCAGGCTCACCCAGAAGATCAGCACAGCGTGAAACGTAATGATCACTCCAGAAGAGACTACTGAGTGAGGGCTCTCATTTCTGGTGATGGGAGGACAAAGTTAGGGGGCACTTACAAGACCTTTGCTTAAACACACACACACACACACACACACACACACACACACAGTCCCTCCATTCTTCTCCGCCTGCCCACAGCCCTGAGAGAACACACTGCCGACCTCTCAGCCCACTTTGCCCCACACTTGCCCCCATCCTCTGGGACGGCTGCAGGTTACGATTCCAACCACAGGCTTCAGAAAGATGATACACTTGCTGGAGCCTGCAAAGGGTCAGGAGAGAGTACTGTTTGAAATACCAGCGTGACAGCTGGCTCCTTGTCTGTCTCTTTCTCCCCCACCCCCTCCCCAAACTTGTCATGGTACAAGAAGTCTATAAGCAGCCCATCAGCTTTAAATATCAGTGTGCGTGAAGCAGCAGCACGAGAGCGAGGGGAGCGGGAAGCAGACAGCCAGCGCCTCTGTCGCCACTGCCTGTCAGGGAACACTAATGAATTTCACCACTAGCAAGCTATGCTTCAGATGGGGGGGTGAGTAGGGGGTGGGGAGTTTTCTAGGGAGAATTCTTGCAGTATTAAAACATCTTTCCCAAAGCCCTGTTAATAAATGTCAGTGCAGAGGGTCTGCCACTGGGACTTCAAGGCAAGGGAGGGGTTGGGACAAACTCTGAAATCCTCTCAAGCAGGAAGGGCAGTGCAAGTGTGAGGCTGGAGGGAGCCAGCTGAGGCTCACAAGTAGGAGGGTGACCACCATCACCCATACTCATTCATAACGGCCTATGATGCCTGGCTGAGAGGAATAGGACAAGAAGGAAAGGCCTCAGGCAGGGAGAGATTACCAGCTGTACCTTCAGGGCCAGACTTACTACCTAACCCACTTCCCATCAGTTTCAGCCAACTCACTTCACAGATGGGCAGGGGACTCCAGACCATCTTTTCATACCTAGGGAAGGTGGGGTGAAGAAATTCTGGCACCAGTCCCAATAGGAAGCTACTTTCCCTAAATATCAGGAGCTAGATCTTATTATAATCTCCATTTTACAGATGAGGAAATGAAGGTTGAAAGTAGTAATGTGACTTTCTCAAGATCCTACAACTAGTAAGTAGTAAAGCCAGGACTCGAATCCAGGTCTCCTAATTTTTAATAATGGCCTTGGTCTTTTTCACAATACCATACAGTTCCTCTGCAGAGGGGCTGATCACCTCATTGTCTCCTGTATGTCCCCCACTGCCCTTCCCCTCCATTCCCTCCCACCAGACACACACACCTCTGGCCTGGCATGGGCCACAGCTGTCGTGTAGCACAGAGCTGGGCTCGGGCCAGGGTGAACCCAGACTGGCAGAGAAAGGCCTGGGAGTGAGCCAGGCCATCACCTGGGAGTCTCCACAGCTCAGAGGGCATGGCTACAAGCGTAAGCCTTCCCTTGGGTACCCTCTGCACAGCTCTGATCAGCAGTGTCTGATCTGGCAACGACCTGCTATGCAGGGGGCAAATGACATTTAATTTCCTCTTGGTTTCCCTATGGTACAAACGAAAGGCCGTCACCTGCGTCTGGGTCTGGCAGCACAGCTGGAAGTGTTCCCAGACATGCTGCTCTGGAGAGTTCCCAAACAGAAACCAGAACACAGGGGGTGTGGAGGGGTTCCCCGTAGACCAGGTAGCCAGTCCTCCCTGAAAAACCAACCTCAAATCCCCATTGGCAGGCAGTTGCTCAAAGCCTCCAAAGGGCACTGTACATGTATATAGTGCCTCTCTGCTTCACTGCTTTTTCACCCGCTTGCCAACTATCTCTACTCCCACTGCTTGCACATGGAGCCCACATACATGGCCACAGGAAGCACACAGTGCCACAAACATCCTATGGGACAATATAACATGCACCTTCCCAGTGCCACAAACACCCCAAGAAATCAAATAACTTGCATCTCCCCGGCCCCTCTCCAGTGAAACGAGACAAGCGCCTTTCCAGGGTCCCTCCCAGGGCGATTCTTTCAGGGAAAGGGCACAATGCCCCACCTGTTGTAACTGCGGGAAGTGCTGGGGCTGCCACCAGGACCTGGCCAGAGCTCTCTTTTCCAGATGGAATGGCAGAGGCCTCAGCAGGCAGCAGGGAGTGGGTAGGGGGAAGAGGGGGAGCAGGTGACACGAGGTTTCCAGGGCACTCTGGTCAGTGTCTCAGCTGATGAGCTTTTTATTCTGATTTGGCCAGGAAAATAGGAACTCTTTTGCAGTTTGAGCTGTTTCCAAGATACCTCACTCATCCCCTACTTGTCTCTACCTGGCCTCTGGCCATCTTGACCCTTTGCCTGGGCTGCCTTTGTATGGCCTACAATGCCCTCTGGAGGCTCCACAGAGAGGTATCCTACAAGCACTCAGGATCCGGAATGCAGTTTGACCTCTGCTCCAGTTCCCTCTAAACCCCTGGCTGATCTCCTCTGCCCTGATCCCAGCTCCCCTGAATCCTTCAAGACACATGAGCAGAGTCACACTTCTGGGTGGGCGTTAAACAGGTTGGCGGTGTTTAAACTGTGCTCCATGAAGCCCTAGTGTTCTAGGAGGGATATCAGGATACTCTGTGGGCTGGGGGAAGAGGAAGAATGGGCTGGGCCTTGTCCCAGCTTCAGACAGAACAGCTCGGCTTTTGTATATTTTGTAATATTGGGGTTTCTTTAATATTTTATTTTTTTAAAAAGTCTACTAAGAAAAATACTACCCATTCGGTCTCTACTATGCTACTTCGGGTTCTCACAGCATTTGTTTTGCATCTTTTTCATAGCGTTCTCATACCCTACCTCACTTAGCCTGTGGTTAGCTATGCACATGCTGGTCTTCCTGTCCTGATCGCCTGGTGGTCCCTGCAGTTCCCAGCACAGTGCTCACTGGCCCAGAGCAGTTCTCAGCAGGGCTGGCTTTAGGCTACTGCTGAAACGCCAGTGCTTCCGGGACAGGCAGTGCCTAGCACCTCTGGTGGCATTTCCAACAGCACTCCTCAGAAGAAGAGAGCTGTGCTGTAGGGTAACTGACATTTACAAGAGTGCCCTAGAGAAGACGTGGGGCACATACACTCTTAAATCAGCAAATGGGGTTTACCTGCTACCATCGTCAGCCTTCTAAATCGACCTCCAGGGGACCAAAGAGACTTTTGCATGTCGCCAATTTTGGGGCAAAATATAACATATTTCAATAGGAAATATTACTTGTAAGAAGTTTCTAAACCTTGAATGAGGGACCATGGGAACACAGGATGATGCACCTCAGCTGAGTACTCAAGGGTCTGTCCCCCTGTAAAGGAGTCACTAGGGTTAGAAATAGGTGAAGCCCGTGGCCCCGTTAACCAAGCCCACTGCTTGGACCTACTTCTCTGGCCAGCTTTGGGGAGGGAGCAAGGAGAAGGCAGGGTTCTGTGCTCCTCCTAGCTAAAGCCACTTGTTAATAGTCCCTAGATTCCCTTATCCCTGGGGAAAGGAAGGTAGCAATGAGCCCTTCACCCAACACCCCCCCGCCACACACACACACATGCCTCCCAGCAGGGCCAGGGAGGACAGCCATTAGTGTGTGCCTCAGCAGACAATGGGGAGGAGAAGTCTCTAGAGCAAAGGACAACTGCAGCAATTAGAATGCAGGGAGGTTCAGAAGCTATTTAACTGGGTGACCCCTGAGGTCGCTGCATCTGACTCCCATCCCTGGATAAATATTGTATGAGAGAGGAGGGGGCGAGCGAGGGAGCCATCGGAGCGCTGCTCCTCCCTCCACTCCTTTCCCCACCCCACGCGGCTGCCTCCAGCCACACATGCCAGGAACATTATTCACAGCCCTGACAGTCAGAGCTATCACTCTGCTAACCAAGAGGGAATGGACAAAGTCGACTTACCAAAAATTGACTATGGCAACTGAAGAAGGAACTAGAGCTAGTGGGGGAAGGGAGCTGAACCAACACTGGGAGGCAAGGCTTCTCCCACATTCTGGGTCCAGTAAGAGAAAATACTCTCTGTCACCTCAAAACCACTGGCAGATAAAGCTGGTCCCAACTGACAGAGAGAAAATCAGAAATGGGATGTGCTTCTGCCTTTCGGAAGCTCTGTAATGGAAAAATTCCTGGATCTTATCACCACCCAGGGGTTCCTTAGCAAAGATGGGGGTCCTAGCTACCTTCCCAGAGGAAGTGGGAGTAGCCGCATGCCACTTATCCAGCTGGTCCCTTAGTTGACGCAGTGGGAAGAAGCAGGGAAGTCAGACATAGCAGAAGAGCACCAGGGTGGGGGAAGAAAAACGGAGTGTCTGAGTGCGGGCTGCTCCTCAGCCCCCACACCGCCGCTCCTCCAGTCCTGCTCTAATGCACCCTGACATGCCTCTGAAGACAGAGAGCTGTTTGCAGTCAGCACCGTGATTTGTTAGTAATTATTTCCATGGTGTCACATTGCTGTCACTCTGTTAACAAAGAGACAGGCTGCCTCAGGCTCCCTGCAAGAAAGAATCGCAGAGAAAAAGGCCTGTCAGGCTCCCGGGATTCTCTGGGCTGGCTGGCTTTCTTCCCCAAACCAACATCCTTGCAGGCTTTGGAAAAAACAGTTTTACAGAACTAACAAGTTTGAGTCGTGTCACCCTTTAGCCAGGGACACTGAGAACTGATCCCACCCACTCATAGCCACCATTCCCAAAGCCCTACAGAGCTGAGCCCTGGAGTCCACAGGTCACTGAACTATGGGCCACCATGCCAACCACAGCCTTGGAGTTCCCTGGCCTTCATCTCCCAAGAACCCTGCTCTCCAACTCTTCTTCCACTCTGGGGATGCTCACAGCCTCTCATGTGCTCTCAGGACCTGACAAAAGAAACCCATTTCAGACCACACTGAAACAGCTGCCCCACTGGCACAGAGAGTGGTTAGGGAGAACAGGATGGCAGGGCACCCAACCTTCCTTGAATCTGCCAACCACAGTTCAGGACCACTGAGGTGGCAATGTCCCTATAGCCTCCAGGTGCCTGCGCACCTGTGAGGAGATCCCCACGGAGCTGCCCTGTTGTTCCCAGTGTCTGGACTGGTGTGGCATCTGCACTCAAAGAACTAGTGCTTTGCTTTAGCACAAAGTAATGTCTCCATTATCCTGGGTGGGAATTAAAGGACAGATTGGCAAGCGCTGACAAAACAGAGGTCACTCACCTTACAGGCATGGAAAGTTGGAGATTAATTCTCTCCCCTCACAGAGGGAATCAGACTCCTGGCTAGTGGAAGGGAAGCACCAATATTGAAAAACCCTTTCAATGCCAAGCAGCAGCAGCAGCAGCAGCAGCAGCAGCAGCAGCAGAAAAGAAAGACCAAAGCCCACAAGCCCTAGAGAGGCCTTGTCAAGGTGGCAAGGCCAATGTCAGCTAGCTCCTGCAGAATCCCACAGGACAGAGAAACCTGAACAAGACTCTCTTGGCATCGGGGTCCAAAAGGCAGAGGGCAGTGCTAGCTTCATGCACCGGAATGGAAGCTCCATAAAGGAAGAATGTTTTGGAAATTTGAGCTCTTTGTTCACTGCTATATCCTCAAGACAACAGTGCAAGGCATATAGATAATGGGTATTCAATACACATCCGCTGAAAGAATAAATAAATGGGTCAGTATGGCTCAAAGGCCACTTCCACAGGCCTGGGGTCAGCCCAGCCTCTTCCTATCACAGGAACTCAGAGAAGAGGGAGGCCAGCGTGGATTTCAGAAGAGACAAGAAAGAACACATGCCCAAAGGGCTGGAGTTAAGTTTTAAAAGGTGAGGGGGATAGGGACAAGCTGATAGACCTAGGGAGATCCTCGTATCAGACTGAACATTCACACACACATTCAACAAATACGTATTCAAGGACTAAACTACACAGCAATAAAAAGGCTGAACTGATACATAAAACCACATGGATGAATCTCCTGTATGTTACGTTGAGCAAAGAAAGCCAGACATAAAAGAATACATCTTGTATGATTCCATTTATGAATACCAAGAACAAGCAAAACTAAGCAAGAGTAACAGAAGTCAGAACAGTGGTTACCCGGCGGGCGGAGGGCATTACTGACTGGGAAGGGGCACAAGGGAACTTTCTGGGTTGATGGAAAAGCTTCTCCATCTTGACCTGGGGAGTGACTGCACAGGTGTGTATGTGTATAAAAATAGATCAAGCTACACACTTCACATTTGCATACTTTTGCACCCTACTATAATTATTTCATACCTTAATTTCTAGAAAGAGTTAAAAAAAATAGTTGGGTCTCAAGAGTCACACAAAGAGTTTAAAGAAAAAACACAACAGTACCTCACCCAAAGGAAAAAGAACTCCAGGAGCAACAGTGCTCCTCCTCGTGTTCAGGGCACTCTCTGTCTGCCAGGGAACAAAGGGCCCAAGCAAGTGGCCAGGGCCTCAAAAGATCCACAACTGTTCCAAGCACAGAAGAAGGGGGCCCAGGTCCTAGGCATCACGGCCTGGTGGGAGGACCCATGCAGCCTCCATTCCATACCGGGAGAGCTCTAAGGAAGCAGGGATGGGTCAGATGGTCAAGCCTTGACCCCAGCTGTTTCTGAGGCTCTCTGAAGCAGCCTGTCTGTCAAATCCTGCCACAGAGCACAAAACCAGTCTCCCAAAGACTGCTCTGAAGACCCACAGACAGAAGGCCAATCTGTCTTCTTGACAAGCCGGGCAAAGACTGGCTGAGCTGCCCCAACTCTGGACTACAGCAAAGGCCTCAGTGCCTACAGCCCCTCCTGCCAGCAAGGAGGAGGCGCTAAGACCCACACAGATGGTCAAGGGGAGCTGCATGTGTAAGTCCAGGGACCAGAACCTAGGCAGCAGCACTTGCCTCAGGATCAGTTAAGCAGTAAAGAGCGATCCAGCCAGCAGCTCTACAGCAGACCAAAGCCTGGACCCCCACTGCCAAAACATCTCGAAGCCTGATTATTTACTACAGAGATACCTTTATCTTTTATTGGGATTTTAACTGAGCAAAACTTCCATTCCAGGGGCTCCTATAATCATTAAAGTTCTTTAAACCCTCTGACATCTTCCCACGAGGAGAGAGATACGGCTGCCACTGGGTTCTACCCTTCAGCTTAGAAGTGCCCGGAAAGTGAACACCAGAGGCTCTGTCTGCCAGGGAGACAGCAAGCATCTCCCCCGTGACCCTCTAGGCCCAGAGTCCTTCCACAGCAGGCCAACTTCCACAGGCTCGGGCTCTGAGAAGAGTGGGATGAGAGCACAGGCAGGGAACCGGGAGCCTGCTCACCCTCCACAGAAACCTACTCTTGCCCTAGGGCTGTGGCAAATGGACGGTCCCCCAAGCCCACAATCAGGAGCCCCTTTATGCAGTTCTAGGCCCCACGACATATGCAGAGGGGTTCTCATGAGTTCGTGAGGGTGCTGGCTCCCGGAGGCCTGTGAGCTCTCGGGCGTCCCTCGCTCCTCCGAGCCCACACACTCTCGGCCTAAGCAGCTGTCAGGCTAACGAGGCTACCCCACCACCACTCCATCTGAGTGTGTGGCAGGCTGCACTGCACGACTGGCTTCAGGTGGCTCTTCTTTAATTAATGGCATCCCAGGCTCTGCAGGGAGCTTCACCCCACAATGAATGGCCCTCTCTCATTAGAGGCAGGCCTGCCATGATGTATTCAGGGTGAGGGCCAGGATTCATTTCCCTCTCTGTGGGTTGGGGATGGGAGGGAGGGGAGAGGCAGCAGGGACAGATTTATATCGAGTGACTTGGATTAGCTGCAGCTGAAACATGACCCCATCAACTCAAGCTGCCTTCTTGGGGCTAACCCGATGCACCTTTGCTGACGAGAGGGCTCTAGGGAAGCTGAAGGGAGGGCAGAAGGTCTGGTTCTTGTTCTCTCTGGGCTTTGGCTGCAGCTCAAAGGCCCAGAATTCCTATACAACCTGCAGAACCTCCCCCCCCACCCCGATACACACACTTAGCATGCACTGGGAGCCTGGCCTGACTGAGCCTCTTCATGGCCAGGAGGCTGACCCATTGGCCTCAGAGCTATAGGACTGAGACTTTGAACATGGCTGTCAGCTGGCTCTCCTGCCTTCTGTAGAAAACACCCTCACTCCCTACCTCAGAGAAGGAGCCCACAATGTGGTAATGCTCCCATATCTGCTGTCTGGACAGGACCCAAGTATGTTCTGACGGTGCATGTCAGAGCCCAAGCCACCCAGCACTAGGGAAAGGCGGGCATCAGTCAGACACAGAAACATACTGCCAGCCACCATCTCACTACGGTGACCGTCAGGCTGAAGCCCACCTCTGGGGTGGCAGGCTCTGGGCCATACTACTCTCCTTCTCTCCATCTCCCCCTGGTGCCACCTCACAAGGATCATGAGACTGAGCAAGGGAACCGGGTGGGGTCTTGTAGGCAAAAAGGAAAACCTGGGCCTTCAGTTGTCCATGTTTCCATTCTACTTCTCACAGTCTTAGACAGAAGGCCAGCTGCACTCTGCTAGCCCCATAGGTGGCTCTGGGCCTAGGGAGGTTCAGGCTGGCAGCAAACGGCACACAGCCCTACAAACTCCCCGTGCAAATCCCACTAAACTTGACATTCAGTTTTGCTTGTGCTTGGGAGAATAATCATACCTCAGAGCCTGCCCTCTATCCATCCTCAGACCTCTCAGAATGCCCAATTCACTAAGAGAGCTGGCAGGTGGGCCTCACCTGCCCCTGCCAGCCAATCGGAAGGTTGCTTTGCAGGCCTGCTGTGTCCCTAGGAGGGCCAGGGCAGAATGCCTATCATCTGTGCACACACCCACTCCATGTCATCCACGCTTCTCCCAGGCCCTCATGGGGGAGTGTTCATATACCCTTCCTTCCCTACTCAGAAAGAGATGTAGCTCAGTTCCGCTTTGCTAAGCCCTATTTGGCAATGTGTCTAAACACATGCAAACTTAATTAGTTCAGGAGGAGAGCCCAAGCGCTTGCAGTGACAGATAAAAGTATTGGGAAATGAGACAAGTCAGGACTGCCAGGGAGTTCTTACTCAAGCCCCTTTCCCCAGCAGGCTGCTGATCAAAGGTGATACAGCTCAGTGCTGAGACCCTCTGGCACACCCATGGGCAAGGGGCAAGGCTCTCAAGGGCTCAGTAACGTGATAAGATGCCCTGCATGCTTAGATGCCCCACATGCTTTCAAATATACTGAGGGACAGAGCTGCCCAAAGCAATACTGGCAGTGGTTTCCTTAAAATAGATCTGAGGATTCGTTCATTTGTAGCTCTGCAAGGAGGCTCTCAGACAGCCCCAAATCATCCCCCGCCACACCTCCTGGACAACTATGCCCCCACATCAAAATGAGCGTAATAGTCTAGACCTCCACCGACACCAGGTACCAGCAGCCAAGATGAGAATGGAAAGGGTGTTAAGCAGAGTGTGACATAATCTGCTGCAATTAGAAAAATGGAATAAAAGAAGCAAGATTGCAGTCAAAAGGACTAGTTAGAAGACTTCTGTAATAACCCACAAAGACTACTGCGACCTTAACTAGGGCAGTGGAAACAGAGATGGAAAGAAGGCAATGACTGAGAAAGCTCTGGGAGGAAGAGTCGACGGGATCTGGCAATTAACTGGTTATGGACAGAGGACAGAATCAAGGATGATTCTCAGGTTTCTGACAGAGCCACTGCGTAGACGGTGCCAGTCGTTATCTGAGGGAATGCTGGAGGTCTCGGGTGGAGAGATAGATAACCGTTGAGCGTTAAGGGGACGATGGACATCTAGGTGTGGACAGAGAACAGGGAGCTGGATACGAAGGCTTGGAGTTCGGATGGCAGATGGAGCAGCGTCTTTCCTCCAGTGGGATCTCTGCCGTCACGTCAGTTTCCATTTCCCAGTTGCAGAAAAAGATCAGAAGACACACAGAGGACAGTTGAAGCGACGGCGAAAGATGAGATCAGTCTGGTAAGTGTGAGTGTGCAGAATAAAAAGAACAGCTAGGACAGAGACCAAAGAAATACCAATATTTAACAAACACAAAATTTAACAAAAAAGGAAGTAATCATCTCTAAGACACTGTGAAGGGAAAGCTAGAGGAAAGTAGACATAGGAAAGTGAAGATAAACAGCATTTCCAGAAGGATGACATGGTCAACTCCGGTGAATGATGCCAAGAAGTCCCAGCCTTTCATCTATATCCTACACACTGCCCCCCGCCCCCGCCCCAGGATAGTCACTACCCCACAGTTCTGTCCCAGTGTGTGGTTACATCACTACGGGACTTCACTCCAGGTGACTAGAGCTCAATAGTCTTGGCCACTTGACTGCAGTCCTCAGGACACCCTCAGAGGTCCCCATCGAGTGCATGTCCCCCAAATAAAACTGGGTAATCTAAGCAAGTGTCTTTTGACCTCCAGACTTCCTAAAACCAGAAGTGTCCTAGGTCCCCATCGGCATAGCACCAACAGAGGGGTGCAGCGCGCACACTTCGTGAGGAAGGCAGCCCAGCATTTACATATTCAATCTCTATATTCAGAGCTGAGGCTGAGCTAGGAGAGGGTCCTCACAACAGACCCTGAGCAGGCCCTAGACCCTGCCCCATCAGAGCAGAGTCTGATCATCCTCATCCTCTCCAGGGGCCCTCTTCCCAGACTGCACTGAGGGCCAGGTCTTCCCTCACGTCAGCTTTTCCCTACCCCCTTCCACATCCACTCCTACCCCTATCTTTCTGTCTTCCCAATCTGGCCCTCTTCTCAGACCCACAGGCCACTGGGAAAGATCCTGGTCTAGCTCCTCAGCCACTCTGTGCTGTTTAGTTGGTGAACCCAGATCTTCAAGCTACAGACTAAAATCTGAGTTCCTCAAGGGTGGCTGGCGCCTGTGCAGCTGTCACTTCTCACTCTGCGCCAGCCCTACCCTTTCACCATGCCAGAAATGGAACCCCTTCACAGAAACATTCCTGCCTGGGTGAGAGGAGAGGAGAGAAAACTGGCGAAAGAACACTAAACTCCATGAGGAGCTTCAAGAAATACCAGGTAAGTCAAAGCAAAGGCAGGCCCGGTAGGGAAGGCAAGCTGACCAAGAGCCAATTCCAGAACAAGCGTTGTAGCTTAAACCTGTTTAGAAGGAAAATTAAATCCGCACTTACTAAATGAAAACCCATCTAAGCAGGATCTGTGACTGCAGCATCAAAGCCCACATAAACCTGGAGTATCAACTCATCCAGTTTTGACAAAAGATGGACACAAAACGATTTTGTCAGGATGGGAGCAGATTTCTTTTCTCCAGCAGGATTTCTGCTGCCACTTCAGTTCCCATTTTCTCAGCGCTTCACTAATCAGGCCCTTTCCAACGAAAGTGACGTGAAGCTGGTTGGGAGAGAGAGGAAGGACAGCGACGAGGAGCCACAGCTCTGGGAAACTAGAGTGGGGAAGGAAAGTATTTGCTGAATTCCTTAGGCTTAGTTAAATCTGAAAGCGGGTGTCAAAATAAAAAGTGAGGCACACACCAACCAGTTGTGGGTGTCGGTCTAACACCGCCCTCGTGGGGCCCATCGTCAGCCTTTACCAGCGCAGGAAGGCGAGGGCTCCGACGAGAGCCCTCCGACGCACGCTCCGGGAACGCCGATAAGCTGTGCGCTGTCACGCAGCACTACTTAGGTTTCCTCTCTGGCTGTTTTTATTTTGTTACACATTTAATTAAGAGCCTTCCCAGCAGTTATGCAGAGTCCTGCTTCTAAAAGGCAGCCACAGAGCTCCCCTCCCCCAGTCCCTGCCACCTGACATCTGCTTCCTCCTGCACACTCTGTCAGAGCTTCACTGGCTTCCCCAATCTAAACCCAAACCGACACCTGAAGTCTGCCCAATTCCTCGGTTATTTTTGGAACCTCTTTGGTGTTGGAATTCAATTCTGTATAGCTATGAGTCTTTACCAATTTGAGCCTTGGTTTTTAATTTTGTTTTGCCTTTTTCTGCTATAAAATGAATACCACCTCCTACTGGAGAAGAAAGGAGGACTGAATGATATATGGTATGTGCTCATTTAACATCTGGTTTCCTTTCATACACGCTTGAATTCAACAACCCAATCCCTCCTTTTGATTCACATTGATTCCATCATTTCTTGTGAAGATACAGAACGGCCTCCTGAACCACCAAAATCTGCCAGCACGCACCATGCTGACAGCTGAACTGGTGCTGCAGGCCGGAACGGGCCGGACTACAAGTTTAGGGGGACCAGCCCCGGAGTCCCCAACCTCATGCCCAGGGAAATTTTCATGGGCACATACAGGATGGGGCAACAGTAGGTTTACAGTTGTTCGTATGAAAAATAATACAATCACTAGTAAGTAACAATACAAGGATAAACTCTGTGTTTCATGTACTCAAACTGTAAGCCTGCTTTCCCCCACCCTGTGTGTGTATGTACAGGCCAGTCACAAAAGAGTCACAGTTAACACAGAAAGATTCTGAAATGCGAGTGTTTGTGATGCGAACACACCAAAGACAGAAAACCACTAGGAGGGCGGGAGTCCTGGGGGGCCACCCGGAGGAACCGGGCCTCTGGGCGGGGCCACACGGGCCCCTGGGCACAGCCTGTATGCTGCCCGCCCTAAACAGCTGCTCCTACCTGACAGAGCTCCGCCTAAGTCCCTTCCCGTCTCCAGTGCGCAAAGCTGCCCAGGGCACCACGAACAGTGGCGGCCTTCCTCCTCCTTGCTTCCTCCACGGGGCCCCCTCCAATTCCAATCAGCCCAGCCTATATAAGCTCCCTGACAAAGGAGTGTCATCTGGGGGCAGAAATCCTCTGGCGCTCTGGGAGCTGTGTGTGCAGACCTGGAGGCATGCAGTAAGCATGTGTACATGACCTAAGGGATATGGGAGATGAGGTGTGTACGTATTTCTAAGACCTGGGCTTGTTCTTCCTCTTACGTCATCAGAGAGGTGGTGTCCATTTGCAGGATGGTGCCCACCCATCCGGCTGGGTGCATAACTATGCTTAGCATCCGAAAGGCATAAAAAAGACCTTGATGAGAAGATAATGCTGGATTTGGTAGGCAATATCACTCCAGAACCACTACACCCAACTCCCCACCGACAGCCCATCCCACGCTCAAAAGTGCAGGTGTGCATGCGCGTACACACACACAGAGTGCTTGCTGCCGCCTGCAGTTACAAAGAACACAGGGTTATTGATTCTATCAACTCTCCGCAAACAACGCCCCCACCACCTCCACCCCACTTTAGTTCCCTGGGGGCTGTCTGAAGCCAGGTATCCATGAGATAGACAAGAGGCAAAAGTGTCAGCCTAGCAGAGTAACCACTTTTGCCAGGATCAGGAGACAAAGGAGAGAAAGCATTGGGGACAAAAGAGAAGAGAGGGGGCGGGTGACTTAGGCAACTTCCTAGGCTTCTAGTCAGCCTAGAAGCAGCCCTCTCTCATCCCACCACTGGGCTCTCAGTTGTATCATCAGGGCCTTGTATCCCAGATAAGAGGACAGCATAGTGTAATGGTTAAGAGAAAGGATCCTGGAGCCAGGTTGCCTGGGTTTGAATCCTGGCTCCGTATGTTCTTGGGCAAGTTACTTAACCTCTTTGTACCCTAATCTTTTCATCTATAAAAACAGAAATAAGAGTACCTATGGTTATAAAATGCACTTAGACTAATAAACACTATGCATCTGGTTCAACAATAAAGAGCTCTTTTAACTCTTTCCTTCCAGAGCACTGACATATAGCTCTGCAATTGAACGGCTCTCCTAAGAGGTGAGACCTGGCAATGGCAGGAAGGCCCCGACAACGGCAGTCCCAGCAGATCTACCCCTTACCCCTCCCTGCTCCAGAGGCAGAAAGCAGGGCTCCCAGCCCTCTCCTCATCCTGGCAGCCCCCAAAATCCAGGGACTCCCTGACCTAGCTGCCCTGTAGGCTTAGGCATTTAAGTCTGTGAAAGGCAAGAACTGGTCACGCAGATTCCGAGCCCTGCTAGCAAAGTAGCCCTTCTCATACTCACATGACTTTTAAGTCCCAGTCTCCACAGGTGACAAAAATTGACTTGACGTTTGGATCTAAGAGGCCTTCCTTCGCCATCCACTCATCGACCCTCTGAAAAGTACACAACAAGAACAGATGAGATTTCCCTTTTTTTTTCCCTGAGTCTGTGAAGAGCCACAACAGTGAAACACAGATAAGCTGCTTGTAATCAGAGTAGGAGAAAACTGTAATCTCATCCAGCCAAGGCTCTGCTCTGGGCTCTTAACTTTGGCTCAGAACTATGAAGGCACTTGCAGGACAATCCCTGCAAGAGCCCACAAGCCCAAGTGCTGCAGGGGAGGGGGCCCCTCCACGCCCTGTTCCTGGCAGCCTGCCCCAGACAGGATAAGGACAGATCCTAGTAAGTCAGTCCAAATAGCTCTGGTCCTCAAAGGCACAGCCTACCATAGACACAGGCTATGCTGGGCTTGAGAATAGGTTGGTACCCAAGCAGGGACTCCAATCCACAGGTTCATTCATTCACTTATTCATTTTACCTTCCCACCAAATGTTTATTAACCAAACTTATGAATTTGGTTATTCCCCAAATGAAAGTGAAATTAATTTCCACCATAAGTCTAGCAGAAGAAGCCCTTCGCTGGGCAGAAGCAAAGCTCATAATTAGCCCCAGACTTTGTATTTCTCCTCTCTTGGTTGAAGATTAAAATTCAACAGATTCTTTTGAAGGCTGGGCTCAATTCCTAGGTAGGGAGAGAAACTGCTCCTACACACACTGCAGGTCTATTTCCCCTTCATTCCTTTGATAGGTTTTATTATTTGTACTCACACTGGAAGTACAAATACTAAAATCAGTATATGATGACAGAATTATCATGAAGAATTAACAAAGCATCACCTATTCTTCAGACGATCCCAGGCATGGGGGAGGCGTGTGGTAGATCACACCACGGCCCCACCCACACAGGAGAATGGTTTTTAAAGGCTATATGACATAGTGTTAGAAACGCAGGACTGAAAGTCAGACACATCTGGTTTCGGACCTTGGCTCTTCAATATCCTGGTTGTGTCACTGATGGGAAGTCATTCAAAAGTCATTTAACTCCTCTGAACTTCATCTTTCTTCATCTATAAAAGGAGGTAGGATGACTAACCTTACACATTGTTTTGAGAATTAAATGTAAATGTACTAATGTATTTAAGTTCCTACCACAAAACAGACAGTAGGCTAAGAAGGGGAGAGAAGCAGATCTCATCATACAATAGAACAGATGCAGCAATAAAGAAGTGACCAGAGTGCTACAGGACCAAAAGGAGGAAGTGGCTGGCTCTGTTCTTTTCAGGGAAAGGAGTCAGAAAGGCTTCATGAAGAAGGTAACTGAATTAGGGACTTGGTGGTTTGCTTGACAGGGTAGAACAGAGGAAAGGAGATTATAGGCAGAGGCACAGGCCCAATCATTTTGTACTTAAGAAGCAGCTATGTGTTTAATGTCTGCCTTCCGTACCAGACTATGAGCACCATGAAGGCAGGGACTCTTATCTGTCTTATTCACTGTGTTACTCTCTAACCCAGCACAGGGTTATTCTTGTAGTTATTCTCAGTAGTTATTCTTGGACCAACTGAAATATGGGTAAGGTATAATGCGACCACAGTCCACTGTGTATAGAAAGGAGGAAGAGGAATTGAAGCTGGACACTAGGTTAGGCCAGACTGTGAAGGGCCTTGCGTGCCCAGCAGATAATGGAGAGTGCATGGAAATCTTGAAGTGAAGTTACTTCCGGCGGGTGTAAATTGGCTCCCTATACATCTCAGAGATCCTGGAAGTCTGGCCTGCGTTGAAGCAGTGCTAGAGTAGGGCCAAGGATCCTATCTAGTTCCATGGCTACAGCGGTCTGATCTCCCAGAACATCAGAGACGGCAGAGCTACGCCCCAGGGTCAGATTATGTATACCCGCCTCTTAATCAGGAGACCAGAGAATCCTCCTCAGCCCGAGGATCCCCCCACAGCTAAATTCTAGACCCTCCAGTGCTGAATGGTTTGTCTCCCCAGCCACTTTGGTCCAACCCTTTGCATAGACAGACAGAAACACACACATACACACAGCCTTTCCCCTAAGTGACATAAAAGAAAATAAGGTAGGCCCTGGCTGGTGTGGCTCAGTTGGTTGGGCATCATCTTGCAAAGCAAAAGGTCGCCAGTTCAATTCTGGTCAGGGCACATGCCTGGGTTGCAGGTTTGGTCCCTGGCAGGGACAGAAGGCAACTGATCAATGTTTCTCTGTCATATCAATGTTTCTCTCCCTCTCTTTCTCTCTCCCATCCCCTCTTTCTAAAAATAAGTAAATAAAATCTTTTTTAAAAAGGTAGGCTTTACACAAAAAGAGGTAAGGCAAACTTTGAGCTCCCTAAGTCACCTACTGGTCTTAACTCCCCAAGTAAGTGCCCCACATGCAAGGGGGGCTGGCTCCCCACTGCCCCAACTCCTGCACAGTGGTCCTGGGAAAGACGGCAGGATAGGACAGAAAACTGTTGGGAAGCAATGCCCAGCAAGACCAGGCTTTCACTATGAGAAGCACTTAATATTCACTGGGGTCCTTGGAAGCTTAGGGCCTAGGCCATTCAGTCATGCAGCAGATATTTAGTGAGCACTTTCTAATATGAGTCTGTTAAGGAAGTGCTACCACATTAGGAATTAGGCCTGTCCTTTTCCTTCCCTCTCTGTCTGAATGGATAAAGGGATGGAGGAACCACTAAGATAACCTCAATCTTCCAAGTCAGCCCCAACCCTCTCAATCCTCCCCACCCCCCCAGCTGCTGAAGGTCTAGAGGAGCCCAGCCTGAGTCTACTTAGAACAAATGAGTCAGATGGACAGATGGATGGGTGGATTATGGATGGATAAATAGATGAGTAGATGGGGGGTGGGGTGGGAATGAATGGGCTATGTGAATGGATGGATGAACAGGTTTTCAGGAGCCTAGAAAGTCTATCCATTGACCCTGTTTTTGGATGAGGGAATGACCACCATTCACTCCTGTATCTTGTCTCTCCCTGCTGGTTCTAATGGCTTCAGGCTGGGCAAGGGAGGTGGGAGGGGATGGTCAGGCCAAATTAGCTAAATGAAAGAGAAAAAAAAATTTTTTTAAGAACAAATGAGTGAGGCAAACACCTAGCTGGCCACCTGATCAGGATCTTGGTTAGGATGATAAGTTAGCTCTTTAGCTCTATAATCAACTAATAAGACAAAGCAGAGCCTGGTCGGGTCTCCTTGCCAGACTGCCTACTCAGGTTGATGTCAGAAATCTTCCTGCTTCCCCACAAAGTATGCTGGAGTAGCAGAAAGAGCTTCCTGGGTGAGACTCAGAATCCTCTAAGCACTCCTTTCCAGGGCTGGCCTGGGGTCAGCAGGAGGATGGCTCCTGAAGAGCACATCACCCCCTCAACTGGCACCGTTAAGGGAAAAAACCTCATAACCCCACCAGCCCGGGTTTTGTACTAGTTCAGAAGAAGCATCTTCCTCCCAGGAGCCCAGAGACATCCCAGGGACAAGCTGCCTGTCCTTCAGCCTCACTCAGGAGCCAGGACCTATCTGGGGAGGCTAGCTATGACACAGGGATAGGTCCCTTCTTTCTCCTTGAGTGTGGTCCTTTAAGGAGCAGTCCAGCTCATCTTGTCTTCTCCCAATTTATTGCAGGCACCTAACCCTGCCCCTGCCCAGAGCCTGCCTGACTGGGTACAGAGCCTGGGCTCGCACACTCTCAGGGACTGGAAGCACACTGTACCACTGGGTGAGCCGACACCTGTCTCTCCATCCTGACCCCGGCTCCATCCTGAGGAGCCCCAGGAAATTCAGTCTGCATTCCTATGGGACAGGCTGACTTGGCTAAGTAAACAGCTCTTCCTCCCTCTCCTGGCCACCACCCACTTTCCCCTCGGCTAACTACCTCCAATGCAGATGTGCCCTGCGCTTCCCCAGATGCTCTGCTTTCTCCTGTGCTTTCAGAGGGGCTGAGCGTCGGGTGTACTGGTCTTAAAGATAAATAAAGCACCTAAGGAGATCCACAGGCTTTTTCTTCTTCCCGCCCCCTAGAGAGGAGTGGTAGGGGGACCTTCCCCCTCCCTGAAAACCCCCAGGCAAAGGAGGCTGGGAGACAAGCTGAGGCAGTGCTCTGCCCTTCCTCCTTCCCTTAGGCTGGAGCACAAGAAGCTGCATTTTAACCTTTTCCAGCTCCCCGAGGAGAACATCCTAGAAGTGTGGTCTCTGCCAAGGGTTCTAAAGCCTTTAATTTGATTTCCCTCACACAGGCAATTGTTGTAATTATTCTGATTAGGAATCATTACCCAGTACAGCCTCTGCACCCGACAGGCACAATGCGTCCAGCGGCAAGCTGCAGTGGGGCAGGCGGGCCCAGCCGCACCTCCTGGAGGAGCTGACAGCAAACAAAAGCCATCAATAGGGAGTTCCGGGTGAGTTAATGAAGTGCTCACATGCCACAAGAAGCCAACACTAAAGCTAAACAAAAACACCTCCAGTCCCGGGGGCCAGTCCCACAGTGCCACAGCTCAGCTCCCCGACTTTCCAACCTGCCCAGCGCAGGCAGCCCGGAACCGGCCAGCACAGGACCAGGACGGGGCGGGGCCCTCCGCCAGCCTCCTGGCAGCGCTCGGACATCTTGTCAGTAACCCTGACAGGAACAGCTGGAGATGACAGATCAATGGTTCAATACTCTCAACAGCATGTCACTGATGTGACAGCAAATGTTATTCTAATCAAGCCATAATCATAGTCAAATTACACAGCTACGTTCTCAGGAGGGGAGGGAGAGAAAGGCAGCAGGAAGGGGTCAGAGGTTAGGAATTAAAGGTCACTCAACCTACCTCCAGCACTTGCTGCAGGCTTGGCTGACCATCCACCATGGCCTGAATAATCCCGGTGAGCTGAAAGGAAAGATAAAAGAGCCAATGGATGGAAAACTCAAAGTTGGGCTGAATTCTTTCTTTTCTGCTTCTCTCCTTTTACTGGAAAGAACTCTGGCCTGCACTGCTTTTGGCTGAGAACCTGACAGGAGCCTTGGGAATAAAGTACCAGGACACACTCTAAACTCCCTAACAACATGCTGCCCTGAGACAGGGGCACGCAGCTCCGTGCGGGTCAGGGTGTATCTCAGACCTGTTTCAGCTCTCATTTGCAAAAGTAAAAATGAAAAAAAAGATTTTACGTGTCTTTTGTGTTCAACAGGCTCCATAACGCCCCACAAATTAAAATCTCAAGTAAATTCACCTCCAAGCTTCACAGAGGCTCCTCCGGTCAGACTTAGGGAATGACCACACAGGACAGCCACGCTCAGTTTCCGGTCCACCCCTTCTCTGGCCTCGGTGCCCCGCAGTGCCCCCTCTAACACCAGGGGAGAGCCGGGGGAGTCCCACAGGCATCCACCCTTCGCCCTGCATACCTGGGCCCTCAATACCAACTAGCCAAGCGGGAAACAGCACCTTTAACTGATGGGGAAACTCGGGCAAAACAGCCTAGTGTACACACCTGGTCTAGAGAACTGCTGACTCACAACAGGCCTGTGCTTCGCCCAGGTCAGGCTTAGGTCGAAACAAGCTTATTGCTTTGATTCGTTTAGGAGTGAAAATATCCCTTAAGCACAGGCTACAACAGACTGCCTCCAGGAGCGGAGGCAGGAGGTCCATCCTCAGAGCCGGACTCAGCTGGAGACTACCATGCCCGCTGTGCCCATGCCGCTCCCAGAGAGGGGGCACTGGAGACTTGCATGGGAACTGTTATTTTTTTTTAAGTGTTGGGGGGACAGATTAAACTCCAATTAAACTACAATTACATTTAATGAATACCAAATACCCAACTCACAGAAACCGCTGGCACTAAGAGGGAAGGTTATTTTCTCATAGCGACTTACATGGAATGGTAATACACACCTTTTAGGGAAGAAATTTTCATTTTAAGAACGCTGAGTTCCTCTAGGTGGGTTTCTGTAGTTCATCAAGTCATTATTAGGTGGTATTTTAAGGAAGTGTAAGGACACAGCCACTCTATTTTATATTCCAGAAACTGTTTTTATATTAATCTGTATTTTAATTGGGTAACAGCTGCTGCCTACAGACTTCCCATGGTCTAAAAGGAAAATAAATTAGAAAGATTAACTACACTGTTGTTTCACAAGGCTTTAACCCACAGCATGCCCACCCGGCTGGCACCTTCACACCCTTTCCTTCCTTGGGAGACCAAAGAACTGCCCAGCAGAGGGAGGGCCTGAGCCAAAGAGAAGAAAGGATGGTCTACTGAGGGCGGGAGGGGGTGGTGGGAGATGAGCCCCGGGTCAGCAGCTTTAATCTCCAGTGCTAAGACTCCTTTTATTTAGCCAACAACTATTCATGGAGAGCCTGCAACGTGCTGGGTCCCATTACAGGAACGAGGGAGCCAGCAGTGAAGAAAAACATGAAAACCTTCATTGAATCTGTGTTCTTCTTGGCAGCCCTCTCCTATGCCCAGCCCTGCTGGCACCCAGAGCCTGTATACCTTCCAGAGTCACAGACTGAGCAGGCAGCTGCCCTGTGTTTTGTCGCAGGTATACAGGAGCCAGAGTTCAGAGCGGACCTGTTACCAACTCCAGCTCCCGTATCCAGATGATTGACTACTGCCAGTGTACCCACCGCTGCCCTTTCTGGCCCAGTTTCTCTCCTACTTAGTTCTTCCAAAGCCAAGCCACATCCCTAAGCTTGGAGTTGGAGCTCTGGGTCAGGACTATCCTGGAAAAGAGGGCTCATGTGGCTTACTTCTTGGAAAGCTCCAGGGTCTGCATGCCCATCTCATATCTGGTCTGAGTTCCTGGGGCAAGGGTACAGCTACTCCTTTTCTGGGCTTCCACCAAGGGTCACTCAGATCAGCTGAACACTGACAGGCTTCCAGACACAAAGGAAACCAATGGCACCCTTGCCAAGAACCTTCCCTTCTTGGAGATGGAGCTTTGGTCAGTATCTCTCCACACCAGAAGCACCTGCTCTGGGTCCTAGGAAAACACTGATTTGGGAGAGAATATCACTCTACCAAAAGGGAAAACCAGGGGTGCTGCTCCGTAGGAGCTCTCACTACAGCCTAGGCCTGCCTCTTCCCACACTAGGGTGGTGGTTGGGGTCCCAGAATCCTGGACTTTTTCAAACTCCTCTCCAGTGGCCAGTAATCTTAGAATCATCAGCCTGGGAGGAACCTAGTAAGTTCAGCTCCTTCTCTCTCCATGCCTCCCATACCACTGTGGTCCAGCAAAACAGAGCTTACAGCTGACTTCCCAAAGGACTTGAACTCAACCCCTAGAAACACAGGGGCTTGAACTCTTGGTTCAACTAGAGGCAGCTTTCCAGGGGGAGGCCAAATTCCTGTGTATGACCTCCAAGGATGGACTACTATCTTATCAGCTCTGCCAAAACACTGGATGAAGATAGGGTGAAATTAAGAAAGTCAGTCCCTATACCTGATACTGACAACCAGTAAGACACCTACCTGTAAGACTTATACCATAAGCTGTGAGAGAGAGAGAAAATTGAATAAACTAAATACTGGGAAGTTCTACCTTAGGCATAACTTAAATCTTTCATGCTATAGTTTAAGCTCATTCACACTTGGGTTAATATATATTTGTAAAAAGCTTTCACATCCTCACAATGAAAGGTACTAGAGCAAAGCCAAGTATTATTAAGCTGAGAACCAGGGCTCACAGGCTAAACAGAGCTCAGAGACCTTAACCACTTAAAGCAGGAGAGGTGAGAGGAAGAATTAATGTGTGCTCTGTGGTTCCTTTCACTGAGGGATTACAGATTAACTCCTGCTTCCCCAGAATTGGAAACCGCAAGGCGAGGGGCTTTTGACCCTGACTGATAACGCGGCTGGTTACTGAGATCCCCGACCCACCCGAGGGCTTTATCCAGGAATGAGCGGGCTTCATCATACACACTAGCAACTACAGGAAGCAGCCCGGGACACTTGGTGCCAACAGCATGGCAGCATCCAGCACTTTCTCCTTTCACAGTTTATCTCCAGCACAATCGTATTCTGACACCAAGACAGTTTGTTGATTACATAAGCACTTGTCTCTGGCATGCAATCTGATCATCAGACCCACTCCTTCTGCTCAGACAAAGAGACCAATAAATCTCACCCTTTATAAGTACAGGTGCAAGAGAAAGCCCTTTCCTGGCATTTAGCAAAATGCGCATTTTTCTAGTTTTTTCATGACAATGATGACGACAAAAAGGACAGCCCATGGTCAGGGACTGTGTGGCAGTCCAGCTGCTGGAAACAGAGATCTGCTGAGTTGGAGCAGAATCTAAAGGTAGTAAAGAAAGGGCATGGGAAGGGATGAAACACCTCCCATCCTGTCCCTACCAGAACCACGTCCCCAGGCCAACTGTCAACTGAAACTAAGAGAGGACGTCAAGAGGGCCAGTGACATGTTCATGACACAGAACAGGAAGAGTGTCTACATGTGGGCTACAACTTATCCAAAGCAGAATCCCTCTTTCTGCTGCCAGCACTGAGCCGAGCTCGCGCCCCTCCACACAAGCATGTGCTCATGTGTGTACTCGTGTGTGCTCATATGTCATGTGCATGCACACACACACCAGAGTTCTTAAGAACTTCTTATGCACGAAAGAAAATTCTACCAGAGGAGTTGCTGCGGCACAGCCGGGAGCTTTGCGGCTGTCCCTCTGGAGGAAAAGGCAGCCGCACCAGATGGCATGAGCTGAGAGCAGCAGCTCTCACCCTGCACCCGTCTCTCTGCACAGCAGCTCCACGAGGCGCGGAGACCAAGCGATGTCTGCACGATCTGAGGTTTTCCGAAGAAGACTTTACTTGCTCAAAAGAGCAAATCCGCAGTACAGTTACTCTAGCACAGGCCAGAGTAACTGTGGTTGAATAATTCCTTGACAAGATTCATTCATTTAAGGAACACATATTAAGTGTTTGCTTGGTACCAGGCCCTAATGATGGAAAACAGATGGATCGGATCTAGTTTCTGCCCACAAGGAACTCACAGTTTAGTGGGGAGACAGATAAACAATTACAGGAAAATGTACATGGTCAGTATTATTTTGGGGGGAGCACAGCCCAGCCTTCCCAGAGGAGGTGACCCTGAGCAGAGTCCTAGGGGACAAGCAGGGGCTGGGGGAGGAGAGTGCTAGCATCACCTAGGCGAAGGACCATCACGTGCAGAGGCAGACTGTAAGCAGGTGACCTTCAGATGAGGGAAATGGGGGGAAGATGAAGGAGGGAGATAGGAGGCTGGACAGAAAGGCAGGGACCACGTCAGGGAGCATTTTGAGCTCTGGAAGCCCGAGATAGACTAGACTCAGTGCCCGCAGCACAGCCTCACCTTCACTTTCACAACAAGGACTGACTTCCCAGCACCACCTTGCCTGCTACCATCCAAATTCTGTATGTATGTCCTTGAGTGAAACTTTCTAGAAAAAAGCAACATAGCTTTCATCATAGTCCCACAATCCTTACCCCCCCTAAAAAAGAAAATAAGCAGCAGCAGCCCTACCCTAAAAAACATCCCTTTTCCCAACACTACTGAGTACCCACTCCTGCCCAGGCCGAGCTCTGGCAGCATTCTGTTCTACCCCTAAACAGGCAGCAACCTTGACGAACTGGGGCCTCCTTGTCTATGCCAAGCAGTCTAGCTAGAGCTGAGTCCCCCAAGGGGGCCTTACACACAGAGAAGAGGAAGAGAAGGACAGAGGACACTCTACTTTCAGACCACTGGAGGGCTCAGGTAACTGGCTGGTTTAAGAAAAGTTTTCCCTTCCCTTCCCATCAGGAAGGGGATTTCCATCATCCTCATTAAAATGTTACTTTTTTCAAAAGGGGCAAAAAGGACAGATTAGCACCCCCTAGTGGTATAGGTAGTTCCCAGGGAACAGTTGAAAAAACAGTAGACCCCAAAGGAAGCAAGAACCTCAATATCATTAGCTGGAACAATAAAAGACTTGAAAGACTGGACACCTTGGCAGACGGATGCCTGCAAGAGAAGGCCCATCCGAGCCGGGCAGCAAGCTCTGGCATCAAGCCCAGGAAAGACCCTCAGGGCCTCATATCTGGGCTAAGGCCCCTGCAGAGACTGCTGAGCCCCCCGACCAGTGGCAGGCAGGCCCTTCCTCCACACCAAGGAGATTGTTTTGGGATTACTCAAGAACTTCTTTCCTCCTGTTTCATTCATATGTTTAAAAAAAGTAGGTCTGTAAATGAAAGCACAAAGTCTCTAACGTACCCCAGGCTCAAATTCTGAAAGAATTCTAGAAACACTCATGTCCTTACATGACCTCTGTTACCACATATTCTTGACCATTTTGGGGATTTCACCATAACCTGTGGCCACCACAGAGAGTGGAACATAACACAGCCCAGGGGAAAGAGCCGCAGAAGGCTCTCCGTACAGTCGTGAGAGTCAACACTGTGACGAGGTCTCCTCCCTGCCAAGGGCTCACAGGAGTCTCTAGCAAACATCAAAATCTCCGCTAGTCCCAGTTCCGGTCTGTAAAATGGGGCCAATCCTAACCTGCTTACAAGGTGGCCAAGCACAGCACCGGACCAGGACAGGAAAAGGACATTTCAGCCTTGGCCAGGCTGTGCCCATACCCCACTTGGATTGCTCTTCTCTTTCCTTGGGGATAGAGCGTGCTTCCCACAAACTCAGCCAGGGTTTCACATAGGGCTACTTTCCTCAAGGACAGAGAAACATCGCCAGAAAGCTAAGAAAGCTGAACCTCTCCTCAGAAGCTAAAACCTTCACCTGGGGCCCGAAGGAAAATGAAACTGAAAAAGAAGCTGAACTCCAGAAGCACCATCCTGCTCCTAGACCCCAAGTGCCAGGTCCCCGGGAAAGGCAGGGATGCAAGGAAGGGAAAATGTGGGGGAAGCTGGGACAGATTGTGCCGCTGCTTTCCCTGGGTCTCCAATGACCAGAATGACCCAAGTGGAGGGGCAGACTTTCTAGAGTCAACTGTGGGGTCCAGTAAGCACCTGCTTTAACCGCTCATAAGAATCAACTTTCCCTCATCAGCCTGTATACCAATGATCCAAAAGCTCCTGCCCCAATAGCCCTTGCTGCCCAGTCCCAGGGCCCTCACCTCTGTGCAGAAGGGAGTGAGCTGTGGATGGACTACAGGCTGGACATACATGTGAAAGGTAGACTCGATCTCCATGGTCCGGCCATTTAGCTTCAGGATGGGGAACTCGATGATTTCCTGCAATAGCAAAGACAAAGAGAAAAAAATAAGTATTTTATTGTTTATTTTAGTTTTTTTTTTTAAATCAACCATTTCAAATAGTAACTCCAAGAGTCAAGAATGAGGGAGTGTTTTCAACTCTACCTCCTGCCAGGCCAAACCCAGACTGAGTAAGATGGCGCTAACTCAGTCAACCCGCCCGCTGTGAACATTCTCCCAGGTTCCAGGGACTAGACACATGCCCTGCCCCACAGCCTGGAAAGCGGAAGTAAGACAGTAGTACACTCTGCCCCAGTTTCCCCAAGTGGCTCTCTACCAGAGGCTGGCTCACTGGAGCCCCTAAAAGTCGGCCCCTCCCTCCCCAGCCCAGGTCCCTGCCCTGGAACGGGCCTATCTCTCCAGCCATACAGACAACCGGCCACCAGACCAGGGCACAGCTTCCTGGACATGAAGTTTAAACAGAGCTGAGTTTCTTCATTAGTTTTTACCCCCACCAAAAAAAAAAAAAAAAGATACATAATAAATAAAGCCAAAGTAGATACTAAAGAGGAGAAAACTGAATAAGAGAAATAGGAGCTACTGCCTCCCACCTTTCTTTCAGGCAGTAAGCTCTCCCCCTTCCCACCAGCACCCCCACCCCAAATTGCTTAACCAGCCCTTCCCAGTCCACTGGAACGTAATGGAAGAGAAGGAGGAGGAGTGACAATTTGTTTGGTGTCTCTAAGATTAATTCGTCTCCGTTATTTAATAGAGATGCACAGCACCAAGGTCCTGGTGTGCAAACAGGCTTGCAGAAGGCTGGCTGCGCAGCAAGCCTCGCACATCGCTCCCGGGAAGGGAGGGACGCATGGGGGGGCGGGGGGAGAGGGCAGGGGAGAGCACACATGCACCGGAGAGAAGAGGGGAAACGAGCAGAGAGAATAAAAAAAATTATTGCTTTTTAATATTCAAAAACAGTTTGCGAAATTTAATCAAAGCAGAGGAAAAGCTAACATTTTTACTACTTTGACATTTTTATTAGCGCTTTCATAAATTTTTAAAACATGAATGGAATTAGTTTACAACACACAAAAAAAAACTGCCTGAAAACATCTGGAAGAGACAAATAGGAAATAATAAAAAAAATAAATAAAAGCAAAATCCTCCGAGTAAAATTAGCATGTGGAAAAGGCCTCCACTGCAGAGAGAGAGAGAAGAGAGAAGGGGGGCTCTGCCCAATCAACAGTCCCAGCAGTTAGTTCTAGTCACAGCCCTATCCCAGGGCCCCCATTCTGGAGAGGACCTTTCCAGTACCACTAAAATCAAGGCAAACTGGTTCTCCCCAGGGACAGCCTGGAGAGGCAACAGGGAAGCTGTTCCGCACCTGACGACATGCAAGAAACAGGCATGTGGAAAGGCAGGAGAAATGGCCAACCTCCTGTTATCCCAGGGCAGCTAGGCATCCTTCCTCCTAAACATGCCCACATCAAACTTGTTGTTAAAGCATCTATTTTTATCTGACAAATTTCAGCAGGACTGAAGACCAAAGCAAGGCGATCAGATTTCATGATGGAGAAATTCAAGGATTCTGGTTGCCTGGTCTCCCTGGGGTGATCTCCAAAGATGGGGAAGCTGACAGGAGCCCCCCCAAATAGGAAGGGCAGAAAGGCTGCAAGTCTGGAGCCAGGGGGGAACAGAGAAGAGGCCCAGGCTGCTACTTAGACTGGGTGATGCTCCTCCTCTCAACGTGTTCCCCAGTTCCCCGGGCCTCTCATTGGCCACACACACTACGAAACCGGCCAAGTGGAAGAGAGTGTCGTGCTGGAAACAAAATTAGGGCACACACACAAACACATATTGGTCCCCCTTAAAATCAGATCTTCAAGATCTGTAAGAGCTAACTGAGGTGGGGCTCACCTGAGTCAGGCTTATCCGACTCCTTAATTTTGGATGTATCCTTCCTCTCCTATTAAGAAAAAAAAAATACTTCCCAACAGAAAGAGCTCCAGAGCCTGGTGAGTTTGGCTGCCCTGGTCTCAGGAAACAAATACAGCCAGCTCCTCACTAACGATGTTAGCTGGGCCCACAATGAAATTTAACCTGTGACACAACTGTACTTTTCATTTAAACTTTCATTTCGAGAGAAGCAGTGTTTGGAGACCTGCAGTTTGTCCTGCTAATAAAGACAAGTGTTGGGACCTTTAAGGATGCCATTCATCTCTGGCTTTTATTAAATTCAATTTTCTTAAGCCCATGATACATTATGAAATTAGGAGTTGACATTCCTCTGGAAACAAAAATATCTATCAAACACAAATAGAAGAAAACCCTCTATTACCAAGAATTTATGACTTAAAGTTGATCTCTTTCCACTTTTTTACAAGCACATGGTTTGTTTTAGATATCCAAAATGTTATTATGGATCTAGAATTTCATTAGTATTTATTATAAAATAGTAAGCGCTTCAGCCCCTGCTCTGACCAGCACCAAGTCAGCATCCCCAGTAGATTCTCTGAAAACTTGGCCTGCGCGTTTCCCCACTGCAGCTCCATCTTCAAACTTCCCTGCTGCTGGCTTCTTCACCCTGAGGAAATGGAGCCAACCTAAGCACTCACATTCACTATCACCCTCCCACAGAGGAGAAACAAGCAAGCCTCAGCTCCATGAAAAACGAGGGGTAACTCAGAGACCCCAAAGTTGTAGGTTGATCATGTTAATTTCAAGAGCTTATGAAGATGTGCCAGCTTCTAGGGGCAGTTGCTTTGATAATGAACCTTATTCCCACTCCTTCTCCTTTTCCCTCCTCCAATTTCATCATTCTAAGGGAGTTTTGGTGTTTTTTTTTGTTGTTGTTGTTGTTGTTTTTTTTAGGAATAGTTGAGTGTCTGCTTTTAAAAAGGTAGCACCATAAAGGAAAGAACCAGTTTGTATTTACCAATTTACCAGCCCTCTTTTCTTCCTCTGTTAATATTTTCACAATTCCTTACATTTGTATGTCATTTGCATTCAATGAACCCGCATACAGGTGTTGGAGTGGGATTTGGGGTTAAGATGTAGACTCGCTGTGGGGGATAGCCACAGACTGCTGAACAGAAAAGATACATGAACAATGCACTATGATAAACGTCTTAGTGGAGGAACGAACATCCCAAGTGTTAGGCTTTTCAGTTTACATTGTGCTTTGAAACATATTTTCTTATTTTACCCTTATTAATCCTGGAAGAGAGGTCCTATCATCATTATCACCATCATCATGAGGTCATAGACCAATACTACTTACCAGTCAGGGGCTGCTGGGGGTGAACCAGATACATATAATGAGATGTGGCTCCTCTCTATGAGGTGCTCAGAGTCTCGGAGGGGTAGAGAGAGGCTGTCCCCAACATCCTTAGGGACATGAGGAAAACAGAATCGATTCATTCCTTCCATCTCTTGTTTACTATGTGTCAGACACTCTGCTACATGCAATGATCTCACTGACTCCTCCTAACAACTCGTGAGGTGGGAACCATTACCGCCCCCATTTTATAAATACACTAAGGCCCAAAAAAAGCTGTCATTTGCACAAGGTTATATTGCTAGTAAGGAACAGAGCTGGAACTCCAAATAGGGAAAATGAGACTTAAAGAAAGTAGGATTAGCAGCTTTCAAAATCTGAAGAGTCAAGAAAAATCTGATTCTTTTAGTCTGAAAGGCTATCTTTGAGGAGCTCCATCTATCCCTCAGGAAGAGCAACTGCTTCAAGTTACCAAAGCAATAAATGTGGACTATCCAGGCAGAAAGTCCTGGAGGACTGCTACCTAGCAGACTCCACCATGGCTGCAGTGATGCAGATGGCTCTGTGCTCCAAGCTCGGGGAGGGGGAGGTTAGGAATCAGGAGCCTTCAGTTTGCATCTCCAGCACCCAGTTCCATTCTGGCAGACAGACTTTACTCTTTCAACTTTTGGTGAGTAAATGCATGAAAGGGTTGATAATGACAAGACAGAAGCCAAGCACATGGCTTTAATAGACAACACTGCTCTGGAAGAGCTCCAGAGAGGGGAAGGGATCTACCTAAGGTAGCAAAGATGGTAAGGCAGAATTCAAATCCAGACATGGAACGCTCCAAAGCTCTTTCTACCAGATCCCCTGCCTCTCATCTTTAAGTGGTTTCTCATCCTCCCTCAACTGCTAAAAACCGCCAGTGTCCCAGTTTTCTGTTTGCACAGACCAAGGGTTTCCTGGAATGCAGGACTTTTAGGGCTAAAAGTGGGACAGCTGGTCACCCTACACCATTCACAAGTTACATGCACCGCGAGGTTGTCCAAGAGTAGAGCACCATAGACACAAAAAGCTGACGGTGGATGGGAATGGGCCACAACTTGATAATAAGGACAAAGATGTAGAATTCGGGTTTTTCAAAGTATCTGTATCTCTAAACTAATTGCATTTGCTGTCTCCCTCAATAAAATGCCAGCTGCAAATCTTTTTTTTTTTAAAGAGAGGAAAGACAGAAAGATAAAAAGGAAGCACCAACTAAATATTCTTTTACTTTTTAAGTGAGCAGAGGTTTAAGTTGGAACACGGGTTCTAAATGTAGCCGCTTTCTAATTGCTCAACTAGGAACCCCAGAGATTTTCTTTAGATAAACTGAGGACAAAGCTGCAGCAGCATTTCAAATGAAATTTCACACCCACAATCAGTAGATCACAAGAAATAAATGTATAGGTTGCTTACAGGGTATTCAAACTCCCTTCAACGAAGTATTTGCAGTGATAGGATTATATTTGAAGATAGAACAACAAAAGGATTTTAAGCAGTAGGGACTTAGGTTAGCCTTGGGATTCCCTGACAGTGGGACAGAGGGTTTAATAGTGTAGCGAACTACAGACCTTTTTCCCAAAGCACAGATTCCCCTTTGCCTGAGCGGACAGCTCTATGGTCCTGTCTATGGGAATGGGCAGATCATTTTTCATGGCTTTCCCCTCTCAACCTAGGAACTGGCATTCCCTCCATTCACAGACAGTAACAACTAATCTATCCCTTCCCTTCATCTTCTGAAGAAAATTTCAAAACATGCCTGCCCCTGCATAGAAAGTTTTGATAAAATCCAAAAGCAACATCACACCATAAGGCAGAAAAAGTAGCACTTGGCAAAAACATGAGTTTTATCCAAATATTTGGTTTTTGGATAAAAGTCCCATAAATGGCAGGTCCTTTCTCCAAGGGATGAAGGAGCTTCCTGGCCACAGCGAAGAGGGGAAGTTAAGAGGGAGAGGTGAGGGCTGCACTGGGCAAGGAATAGGGCATGCTTTGCTTAACAGTTTCTTCCTTGGGGGAAAAAAAAAGACATTTTATGCACAAGGAGCTTATTTCTTAAACAAACACTCGTGGTTTTGATTTACACCACAGCCTGCTCCTAAATAATTTATGGCGGGTTAAATTTATTGCCGAGCCCTGGCTGGCTGCAAATTCGAATTGCCAAATAATTAGATTTTAGGGCAAAGCTTATAAATTACCCGTCGATTTGTCCGGACTTGTTTGTCAGTTGCTTTGTGCTTCGGGTCATCTTTGGCATTTGGCTGTTTGGGTTTTAATTGCTGATTTACACTTTGACAGATGAGAGCTGATACTAGAAGTTTCAGAACAAGGAAGGGTAAAAAAAATCGGAGCTTTAAAGGGCTGATTTTTCACCTACATGTCCCTCTTCACCCATGCCCATGACTCCAAAGCAATTAAAATGTAGAAAAGAGGCTGAAAATGAATAACACTATTCTTTGTTGGGGGCGGGGAAAAGTGAATTATAATTTACAGAAATCTGGATTTAAAAGCATATATTTAATATCAATAAATGAAGACCAAAAGTCTTAGAAACTGTACCCTCACCCAGGGGTGTGCATGGCTGTGTCTACCTCTATGTCTACAAGACTCTGGATCGGCCTCAGTTCAAACACTTCTAGATATTCAATAGTAATAACTTCAGATATTAGTGGCCTCTACGAAACCAACCCTTCAGGGCAGCAAACAACCAAAGGATTTCTTTGAGCTACCTGTATACATATATTTGTCGCAGAATTAATTGAAGCAAATCTCAGGTTATGTGCAGGAAAGGTACCCTGGAGGCAGCTCTGAGGGAGGGCATGGAAGTGGTGCCAAGTCCAACTTACCATTCCTCTGGAGGGAAAAAAATCACTCTGTGTAGTGCCTGACTCTGTCTGCTATGCTGATGGAGGGCCTGCAGGCTCTCTCTACGCTTTCCGGAGAACTAGGGCCTGCCTCCCAGTCACCTGCTGTACCCCAGTAGCTTACTATGAGGCCATGAGTCAGAATAACAGCAGTAGTAGTAATTCCACTAATAAGAGCTGACACATATAGCTGTTACATGCCAGGCACTATCCTAAGCACTTACATTTATCCTCCCAACAGTCCTATAAGATTGGTACTACTGTTAACCCCATTTTGCCAATGAAGCAAGAGAGGCATAAAGAGCACCAGAGACGCGCCCAAGGCAAGCTACACTGTACGTAAGCGATGGAGACGAGGCTCACATCCAGACAGCCCACTTCTGGAGTCCACGCCCTGAACCACTATGCTATGCTGCTTCTCATCTGAACCAAGTCTGGCCAGCTCCCATCCCTATGGAGGTCCAGGTTCCACATTCTGGGACTTGGGCATATGCAGCCAAAGCCTGTTCAGTTAATCACCCAACAAGGTGGGGAAAGTCATGCAACATTCTTGAGATCACAAGATGAATTGGAGGCTTGGTTAGACAAAGACCATTTTTCCAATCTGCAAAAACTGTACTAAAGATCCACTAGCTGGGGATGAAGAGGTGGGGGTCAGTGACAGGTAATCAAGATAGGCAGGAAAGGCTTCTGAGCCCACGTAGGCAGGAGAGGCTTCTGATCGGGCAACTTGGGTAAGAACCCAGAGAGGCTGGCTGGGCTTCAGGAGGCCTTGTTCAGTAACCCCATCCATAGCTCCAGGGGCTCTGGTCTTGTCACAGAAGCCTGCATCCCCACAGGGTGCTTCACAGATACCCTGTTCTCTGTCCATGCCTGACACCCAGATGCCGGGCCACGGGAATGGCTGTGCTAGCATGGGAGCAGATTTTGAAAATCACTGGCCCGTAAGCAAGCAATACACAGACTGATACCCTGCCCACAACATGCACAACACTTTCTCCCGCACTGGCTCGTCTGATCCCATATCTCTGTAAGGCGGGCAAGAATTACTACCCTACTCTATGGAGGAGAAAGCTAAGGCAGTCAGTGTTCTCAACACATGCTCCCTCACAGGCAGCATCCCTGCAACTGAGAACTTAGTGAACACACAAGTTCCTGGCCTCCATCCCAGACTTTCTGAATCAGAAACCCAGAGGGTGGGGCCAGCAATCTGTGTTTTAATAAGCCCTCCAGGTGATTCTGATGCTTGCTAAAGTTTGTGCAATATCCTGCGGCACCAAGTTGGGGGCTCCTCACCAATATTACAACTACCACATTGCACACGTCATGAACTCCCTTTATGGACAACCCCAGCATTGTGTCTCTAGTCATGTGAAAGTAGACCTTATCGCAATGGCAAGTTTCATCCCATTCATTAGTCCTTTAGTCCTCCATCCCCAACTACCTACCAGTTCCTTTGAGTTGATCAGTTGGCTCTTCATTCAAATGCTTCTAGTGGTAGGGAAAAAAACGTGAAAAATGCAGATTGTCCCTGGATCCCATTTCCAACACTACAATCTCAACCCATGGCTCTCAGTCTACATCATGCTTTTGGAGAGCAAGATTCCAAGCTTGCTAGCCAGTGAACATCCTATCTACCTAATCATCACCACCTACCTCCCATAGGCCAATGGCCAAATGGTTCATCAAAAAGATCCTAGAGGAGTAACTACCTACATCACCACTAAAGAACTCACCTGTATCGGTTCTCCCTGATATGGATCTTCAGCTCAGGGCAACCCATTTACAACAACCCGAGGTTCCACACTCCACTCCTTACCAATCTCTTCGTGGACTCCCGGGAGCCCACTAGTATCCACAGGAGCTATGAGCTCAACAATACGTTCACACTTCCTACTCTGGCTAACCAATTTTGCCCCCAACCTCACTGTGGACCCAGCATGCTCTTTCCTTTCAGCAACTTCGGCATCTCCAAACAAGAATCTCTGCCAGCATTTAGCCTTCAGACCAGACCTTGGCTAGAAGGGCCCCCCCAGGACTAGACAATGACCACAGCACACCTAGTGGATCTGTTATGCTGCCCACAGACCAAGATCCCCCACTATATATAGGGATCAGACCAAAACAGCAGCCCATCCCAAGGCACCTCTACTTCAGGGTTAGAGCTTCCCTGTTGTCTTTCTCTCCTTCCAGGGTCTACTTGCCTCCTTTCTGACTCTCCCAGCACCTAACAGGACTCTGCTCGTGGTAGCGCTCAGTACACACAAACCCTTCTCAGCCGGCTTGCCCTTCTGCTGCAGACCTGCCAGCCTTTGGGGCTCACGTCAATCTGGAAACACTCTTATTTCAGGCTTTTAGGCTATAGCTCAATTTTCACAGCTAAAGTTCAAAACATCACCTAAATGTATGACTGTGGGGGCTTTTTAAGTATTGTGAACCCAAGATAAGAGAATAAAACATAATCATCCCAATGGCATCTTAATTAAAATGATGCAGGATCCTTTCCCTCAACAAGACACCGAGATGGAGAAGGCTTTTGCTAACATCAGTTTCCTCATGTCAAACAACTGAGATCAGTCTGCAATGTAAGAAATGTAATCAATATCGGGGAGAAAAAACAAACAAGACAGGATCGGGCGCAGGAAAAAAAATGAAGCCCGCAGGCTTAGCCTCACTACTCCCCTGGAATTCACTTCCCCACTATCCCTCTCTGACCTGGCTTTCTCTTCTCTGCTCAAAGGGAGAGCTCAACCCCAGCCCCTCGCCTTCCAGTCATCTCTGCTGCAGCAAATCTTCCCCGTTACCCAGGCCTCCTGCCTCTTCATTAATCCTTCCTTCCCAACCTTTTATCTGTTTGAAGGGTATAAACCTCCCTGATCTATGGAAGGTGGGTCTTCCCGAGGGTCGCCTAGCAGATCCAGATCCAGATCCAAACTGGCAGTACTTTTGGAGGTGGGGGTGGGGTGTCATGTCATTCTCCAGCCCTTGCCTCTCTCCAGAGAGACGCAGCAGCCTAATCCAGCACTGCCTTCAATGGCAGCATAGGCATCAGATGAGCCCTCTGTGAGGATGTCTCAAGGCTCAGATATTTCGACATTGACCTTCACCCTTTCTACTCACACTTTTTAAACGTCTTCAAACCTTTGTAATCTCACTCATAGCATCCCAATAAGACCTTCTAGCTTGAGTGTGAGAAATACCATGTCACTGATACAGATAAACCTACAAACTAAATGGTGAAATATCTCCTAGGTTCAGAGTCTTCATCTTCCCTTTTTCATTTTCAATATTCCCACAAACAAGCACGCAATTCAGTTCCAGTTTTTTCAGACTTAGCTCAATTCCTCCCGGATAACTCTGAGCACGTTCTCCATCAGTTTTGAGAAGGCTCAGACCTACTTGGCCCTCTCCAGTCTCCTAGGTTTCTCTTACCAGGAAACCTATGCAACTCTTCCCTAAACTGCAAGCAGAGTTGATCAATCCCCTCCCTTGTGCCCCATTGTACCAGGCACTTACCTATGTGATAGTAGTTACACTACTACATGGTGTCTACTCTCTTCGAGTATGAGCTCCTTGAGGGTAGGGACCATTTTCTACTTGTCTTTATATCCCCAGCATCTAACACAGAGCTTGAAGTTGCTATCCAAAGAATTTCAAAAAAAGCCTTTTCATTGCTTCTAAGGTGGTTACAATAAGGTCCTCCCCATTCCTTTGCCCATTTCTGGTTTTGTCATCTCCAACAAACACCTTAAAAGGCAGCTCAGTGTCACCCTTAGTTTACAGTTCCTGACTTCATTCACCCTTCATCAATGGCCTTATTCCTTAGAGCTCTTCCCCATCACCAACCTTAGCCCGGTGTCTAACAAATCATCATTCCAACAGCTGTCTCGGCCTTGGGGAGGCCACCAGGATAATAAGAGGCTGGTGGGGAGGGAGAGAATGCTTCCTGGTTTGTACTAAATTACGTGATGGTTTTGTTACCAGTGACCCAGTGCTCCCCAAGCAAAGTTCCTGGCCCCACCCCTAGGCAACTCCACAGACTAACTACACACCATGACAACTTAAAGGTAGAGGGTGGAGATGCTGTCTGAATAGAGCAAATAAACCCACTTCGATCACGCAACACCACCATGCATCAGTTCTCCACACCCCGAGATGTGTATTTTGCTTCTCCATTACTCTGACTGCTCCAAATAAAGAAGGGGCCTTCAGCTTTCAGGTGAAGTTACAACAGGGCTGAGGTGCAGAGACAGCAAATGCTTGTTCCCTTTCAGGGAGCAGTAGTGAGGAGTCCCAGTGAGAATCAGGGGGAGGGCCATCCTTGTGAGGGACCACCAGGAAACAGCAGGTGGAGGGGGAGGAGGAAGCACCACATTTATGGAGGCAGCAACAAAAAGACAAAAGGGCCTAGTGAGCTGCCCCATTCCCACCACCATCACTGGCCACCAATAGAGGAATTCATTTATAGTGACCCTGAAAGAAGAGAGGTGTTAAAGCAGAGATATAACTAAAAAGAAAGGCAATAACTGGTCTGATGGGCAGGGGGAAAATTATTCCAGGAGTCGGGAGCCTGTGCAAGAACACTTACGGCTCACACAGTCATCATAACTCAGCCCCTCAAGCATTTTGTGCTCTGCTTATGGTGTTAACTTTAATGTCTTAACATATAACACCGTCCGCACTAACACAAAATACTACACACGCCAGATGAGGCTGAGTTATAGTTGCTGTGGGAAGCATAACTTTGAATCTCCTGATTTTGGTGCATTTAATCTCAACCATAATGTTACATTAACGTCGGTTTTGCATTTCATTTCCCAGTTTAGAAGAACAGCATCAGCGCCTTCGCCTGTCTGTACAGAAAAAAGTGCAGGCTGACGGGGGCCACAGCCGGACAGGCCACAGCCCAACAACTGGGCTCTCCTGCTAAAGAGCCTGGCCCGACCCCTCCCACCTGGAGGAGCTGCAGCCAGGACAAGTGAGCGGGGGAGGGAGGGGTGGGTCCTTTCTCTAGGAAACTGCTTTCCATTCACTGGGTGTGTGCAGGAATCACATGAGTGGGGAGAAGGAGAAGCTAAATACAGACCAAGAACACTATGTGTGTATTGGGGGGATCCTGCCTTTCAGCCTTGAATGGAGGTGAAAAGAATCTATACAATTTCATTTGTAGGGATCTTAACCAATTTTCTATAGAGTCTTTTTTTTTAATGTCTTTCTCATAAAGTTTTTCAAAATGTCTCTTTCGCAAAGGACTAATCATGATGTGCCAGCTCTAAGTCACAGTGAAACTCTCCAAACGCCTCTCTTCTACATCATTCCTTCTCATGTCGCCGTCCTCTCCCCCACCCTGCCCTCCCAAAATAACCTAGCATCTGGACAATCTTCTATAAAAAAGAAACTCCTTTGCTCATAGTTCTAACTCAAAAGGCAGATGGAGTCTCTTTCAGGTTTCCTTAAAAAAAAAAAACCCTTTGTGGACAAAGACTAAACACTAGAAAAGTCAACCCCAACCCCAAAAGTCACCTTTCTCCAAAGTCTCGGGCCCTTGAGCCCTTGCACACGGATGAGAAGGACAACAGTGAGAGAGAGACTGTACCCGGGAGCCTGAGGGGTGGCCAGAGGGAACTCGCGGAGGGGGGTAGGCAGCAGCCAGGGCTTCCACTCTGCTCGTGTGGTGCCTGTACTTCGCTTTCCTCGGTTACATTTGCTTTGGTCTTTTCGAACACTGAGGTGTTGAGACAACTGCCCCCACGTTAAAGACACACAATTAAAGATCCCACCAAAGCTTTCAGGCTGCTCCCTGGGCCCGCGGGTCGCCGCCGCCATTGGATGCACACCGAAATGAGCAACGTGACCTCTGCTAGCAGGACAAAGGAGCCACGATTCTCCCAAGCCATATAAAAACCTCCTTCCATACCAGGAAACAATTCCTAAAGTAAGAAAGGAATCGTATTCCTCAAATTTAGAGTCTATAAAGCATTTTAAACTACCTAAATTAAAATGTAAGTGAAAAAAATGTTTTCAAATGGAAAAATAGTCTCATATTCAACCAATACCTATTATGTTAATCTGAATCAAAACATGTAAAACAAAATGAGTGCAAAAACCAGAAAGTGAAAGCCTATTACTGGCAAACCGACCATTCCAGTTTCACCTAGCTGAACAAAGTACAAAAATAAACAGCAAAAATGATGACAAATGGAAAATATCACCTTTTACCATGTTTATAACCAATACTGTTACTTACCAAAGTACAACAGAGCTTACACCTGTTAGTTTTTCATAGTGGTATTCCTTTAGGACAGTCCCAATAGGTTGACTCAGGGACCTCTGAAAACCAGAGGCAGATGAGAGAATGAGCCCAATGCCAAGCCTCCAGGTAGGCCCTGGCCCAAAATTTGTTTCTGCCCCTACATAACAAGGGGCATGACACCCTCCCATAAGAATTAGAAGTGTACTCTGCAGAGGCCCTAGGAACTGAAAGCTCTTCGGAGCCAGGCATGAGGGGAGCTGGGGTGATTCTCCTTCACAGCCCCGAGCCCACTCCAGGAGCCACGCAGACCTGCCCACAGTCTCTCTGTCAAGTGGACAACCGCCAAGTCACTCAGAGAGAGCTGGGGCAGGCTGATCCAACCGGGACACCATTTTCTAGTCCTTTTACTGTCTCTTCAGAAATTCATCCCAAATCTCATTCTTTTCTGATTCCATTTAAATTCCTTTCTTTTTGTCCTTATTAAAATGAAGAGCAAGTTATTATCATATTCCTTGAAACAATTACTTCCCATATGACGAATTTATTTAGTCTGGACGAGAATCAGTCACTAAAACCACATTCAATTTCTTTTCTTCCTCACTCTTACTTTTGTGCTTCTCGTGATTTCTGTTCCTCTTATCCTGAGCTTTTCTAATTTCTCCACTGTCCTTGTCGACCAGAAGACCAAAACAGCAGAGGCTCTAAGGAGAGCCTGAACTATGAGGACCTCAGTGGAAGGATGCTGTCAGATCTGGGACTGACAAGTTCTCCAGTCCTCCCTCCAAACTCTCTCTGCATCCTTTCAGGAACCTGCTATCTGCAAACTTTAGGGAAGATTTTTTTTTTTTTTTAAAGCAGAAGGGGTTGGGGGGTTTTAAGTTGCCACTAACAACAGGTCTCAAGTCTCTCCTGAGCTACACATCCCTTTCCCGAGACTGGTTCAATGGTAGTCCAGCAGAGCTGCCTGGCCCCAAATTCACTTTCCTACCTGTTGATCACAGCATTGTAGAGGCTTAATGAAGTAGAGAGGCATTACATTCATCACTTGCCCTAGATCCACTCAAATCCATCACCATGTCACAGCAAGAAGTTAGATTGATCTGACAGGATTTGCTCTTCTTCACAAACCCATGTAAGTTATTACTCAGTACCCTATGCTCTTCTAGCTGTTTGTTGATTGATTATCTGACGATCAGGTCAAGTATCTTCTCTGGAATCACAGTAAACTAACGGGTCTATAATTTCCAAGATCATTCGTATTCCCCTTATAAAGATAAGCAAGACAGCAAATGCTTCTTCCTGAGTTCTCTAAAGCAGCAGCTAATGCTTTCCTAATAATGAACCAGGACAGCCAATTCCTTAAGTGCCCTTGGAATCACATCATCAGGGTTCATTGATTCTGTAGATAATCTTTAATCAGGCCAGATCCTAGTCAACAGCATGAAGCCCCACCTCTGCCTAAGTCTGAAAGACATCGGTGACTAAGTCTGGAAAGGAAGTTGGTGACACAAGTGATTTAAATCTGTACTACGTTATGTCTTCAACATTGCAATAAATAAATAAAAAGAACAATGACCTTGAAAGAAAGATGAAAGGTGATACCGACAGACCAAACTGAGACAAGAATCAGGCTTCACCTTCAGCAACATTGGTAGGCCCCTCTGTAGAACAAGAGAAGAGAGCTACATAATTTTGAGCTCATACTCTAACTGAAAGTTCAGAAACAAACATACACAAGCATGTGCCAGGAGGCAGAGAGCAGGAAAGGCCATAAGGGAGGTGCCAAGCAATCCCGAAGTTCAGATTCTCATCAACACATCGATAGGGATGTGGTGGATTTCAGACCGTATACCAGTAAGGGAAATAATACAGTATATTAGGATACAAATCCCTGATTTCCAGCCTAAGAGAATCTATATAACCAAAATTCCTACCCACCACCCAAGCATACCCATCATAGAATCTCCAGTAGTTCTGGGAGGCAGAGAAGACCCTACAGCATGGGCTGAGAAAGTAAATGTGGCTCAGGTAGCTCCCAAGCTATGTTACCTTTTATACAAACTTCCTTGCCTAGGACATGCTCCTCAATCGGCTCCTGTCTTCCCAAACCTCAGTAGGCCTGATTCCAACGCCTCAAAGGCAGACTACTCCTTCAAAGGAGAGTAAGAAAGAGAAGAGGAGAAAGGGAAAGGAAAAGGGATCGTGATGTCTGCTTTATGGATAACAATCTACTATTCTAAAGAAAGAACATCTTCCTGGAAAAAAAATCAATCATGAGAAACGAACCCAGTCTATCTCTGAATGGACACTTCTCCCTGTCTCCCACATGCCTGACGCCGTCGTCCTCTCCCCTCACCGTGCCCAGACCCACGTCTATGCATTCCAGAATTACACGCCTGACAACCCAGGCCCGCCGGGAAGAGTTACAGCCCTAGAGCCAGGCATTCCCAAGGTCCCCCCACAACGGACTGCCGTATCAGCTCCCAGTCATTCCTCCAAAGCAAACACCAAGCACTCCCAGGTCTCCTAGCACAGGCGCCCCTCTGCTGCTAATCCAAGCTTCCTAGCAGCAGTACCATAAAAGGTCTCTGAATACTGGTGGTGACTAAGGAAAAAAAAAAACAAGCAAAAAAAATGTTCCTTTCCAACAGACCAACAATGGTACTTGTTCAGGTTATCTAATATTTCATAACAAATCATCCCAAAATTTAGTGGCATAAAACACCAATAATCACTTATTATCTCTCAGTTTCTGTAAGCCAGGAATTCAGGAGTGGCTCAGTTGGCCAGTCTGGCTCAGGGTCTCTCCTGAGCATGAAGTAAGGTGTCCACTGGGGCTGGAGTTATCTAAAGGCCTGACTGCGACTGGCGGATCCACTGCCAAGAGAGCACCGAGAAACATGACTGGCAAGTTGGTACTGGCTTTCAGCTAAGAGCCTCAGTTCCTGTGTACACGTGCCTCTCCACAGGGCTGTTTCAAAGTCCTCAAAGCATGGTGGCTGGCTTTTTCCAGAACAAGTGACTCAAAAGTGCAGGTGGACTGCAATGCTTTTCATGACTTAGCCTCAGAATGTCTCTTACACTGCACTGCATTGGTTACACAGGGCTGGCTCTGATTCAGTGTGGGAGGGGATTACTAAGGGTATGCATCTCAAGAGGCAAGGATTGCTGGGGACCATCTTGGAGGCTGACCACAATAGCAATAGCAGAATAAGGAAAGAGAGAAGGAAAAGGAGAGAGGAAGGGTGGGACAAAAGGAAATATTTTGATTCCCAAAGGCTGAGGCCAGAGAGAAACAATGTGCCCCGTTCTCTCCAGGGACTTCTCAGGTCTACCTTACACTAGCATGCCTGAACCAAGTCCTGCTTCCTAGGCAGGAACTCCAAATGAGTAGCTAAAAGCCAGGAAGACATGAGAAAGTTCCTCTGGGTCCCAGGAAGCAAGACTGTCCTCCCTCCCTCCTTACCACCCCACCTTTTCTGAAGCAATGATGCAACAGTTACCTGAGGTTGAATCTGTGGCTTGTCGCACGTGGCCTCAAAGTCCAGCACTAAAAAGTAGTGATACCTCTGGGGAGGGAAGGACACCATTGCCGCCATGGATGCGCCAAAGCCGTGGGCCGCCAGCTTTCTGGTGGATATGGAGCAGAACTCCGGAACACCACAGGGAGAAAATAAGTGGGAGCCCAGCACTTTTCTTGCTCTTGAAAGTAAATATGAAGAAAATCGAGCTGCTCCAGTCTGCAAAGGTGCTAGCATTGAACATCCAGAAGCATCTAAAACTTAGGGGAGGAAAATTTAAAAACAAAACAAAACAAAAAAAAAAACAGAGAGCCTGGGTTACTCCCCTCCCACTGCGGCCCTGTTCTATCTAGTTTTCAGGGACAGTCACACAACATGAACCGCTCCCCAGTTTGTTTCTGGGCCCCCTTTCTAAATCACGGTATTTATTACTGAACTTCAAGACCCTAATACCGGCCCCTGCAGCATTACGACAGCTTGGCATCTCCCCAGTCATTCTCAAAACAACGTGCAACCCTGGCCTTCATCTTTAAATGGAGCTCTAAAGTTTAAAAGAGAGAAAAACTCCGTGCTCCCTTCTCAGGTGGTGGCAGTTAACATTAAAGCTAAGGTTCTCAAAGTATCGTGGGGTGACCCCATTGTATCATCAGCCTGGGAAGTAAGCAGACTCAGACAGACAGCGAAAACGCCCAAGATTCTCTCTTCAGTTCCATTCTGAGCCATTTGGCCCTAGCCTTCCTGTTTGTATCTTGACATCTCCACGTACCGTCCTCCCCTTCTCCAAGGTGAAAGCAAACAGAGCCGATCACAGGGGAGCTTGCTCACGATATTCTGCTGACTCCCCAGCCCCCCAAGCCAGTAAGTGGCACCCTGGGAGAACGAATAACGCCTGCAGAGCACAGCTGCCAACTGCCTTAGGCCTTCCCATTTGCTGCCTTTAGACTCTCTCTACTAGGAGCCTTGAATGACTGCAGGACTTTTTTAAATAGGGAAGAAAAAGAGAAAACCCAGATGTGGCAGTAATGGGAGCATTGCTAAAAGTCTAGTAAATTTCTGAGTGAACATGTGCAAAAAAAAAAAAATCCAAATGACTTTTCAAGTTTTCCCTTTAAATTTGCAGAATGTCTGCTTCTTAGAGGGCTAACTAAATATAAAAATCAAAGCCTAAGTTTTAAATAACTCGTTTCCTTTTAAAAAAAAAGGAACAAAGCAGAAATGTTGTGTTTTCCCCTCTTTTATACCAAATACTCAAATTCCCTCAAAATCAAACAAGAGATTCCACTGCCAGTACAGAAATGGCCATAGTTTATGCCTTCTGGAAACCCATTCTTACAGTCAAAAGCTTGCCTCTGAAAGGCTGCAGATGGGCACTTTCTCCTTCATGTAGGGAAGAGGAGAACAGTCTGTGATGTCCAAAGCACACTCAAAGGCAATGAGGTCATTACTACCTGAGTGCACACGGGACAATACCAAGTGTCACTTCTCATCTTGCCTCTTCCCAACCCACTGAAGGGGCGACAATAATTTGTCTGTGTATGTATTACGATATTCGCTAGTGTGCCTCCTCGATTCCTTATCCTTCTAGTGAGATTCCATGTGGATGCAGTGGAGCTAAGACTGGAAAGTATTTTAAGTTCTTCATGGATCCTGCATTAGCACAGTGCTCATTTTCACCATAGCTCTACAACCTTCCCCAAAATGCAGCCAGAACTCAGCCCAGGATAGAAAAAGGTGGCTTGAATTTCACTAGGGAATTCCTTAGAAAGGCAAATGGGCCAATATCCCTTTGAAAGCTGAAATCCAAAATAACTCTTCACATCAAACATGCTTGAACAGTATCGAAGCCTTGACAAGATGGGAGACACCCGTCTGCTCAGATTATGCATTCCAGTTTGGATCTAAAGTCCCTCAGGACCTTGGAACACTTCTCCAACCCCTTGAAATCAGGCCATGCATAAGGACTTCTTAAAGTCTTAATGTTCTCCAACGTGTAAACATAGTGTACAAAGTGTATATATAGTCAACCAGAACCCATGTACCAGATGCTACAGGCAATTAAGTGCCATGATTAAGGAGGGCTCCCAGGTTTGAATCCTGGCTATACCGGTTATTTGCCATGGTATCACAGGCCAGCTCTTCTTCACCCCTCACCTGTGAAATGGCAGTAACAGTCCCTGCTCCACAAGTGAGACTGAAATGAGAGGACACACACAAAGCACTAGGAGCAGTGCCTGGCTCAGTCATTAGCTTACTATTGGAAGAACCCAAGACGGCTGTGGAGTAGGTGGAAGCCACACTCACCTCCTCCTTGCACCAAACTGGACTTGCAGCTAATTTATGGATCAATATTAGCTTACTATTACTGATTTATAATTTAGATAAATTGGGCTACCTTATTGGGCTATGCCCACCTAGGCAAACCTGGATCCCCCATATTTTGGACCTATAAATCCACTTAATGCAAAAGGCAACCTCAGAGATTAACATTAATGTCTCCTACATCCTAGAATGCTCTAAACCTCTCATATAGCATACTATGTATGTCCCGTCCCCTTCCATGGACGATAAGATTGATGGCCAGGGTCCTCCTGTCTGCAGGCCTTGCTCTTCTCACCTAATTTCACCCACACCAAATAGCTTCTCTTGCAGGAAGTTTTGAGAGCAGACATCAGGAGACCAGGCCTCCATATGTCAGCAGTCACTAGGTTCTATACTTCCCTTACTTCAAAGCATCCAGTTCAACTCAAGCCAAGAAACAGAGGGCACCTCTTCTTCTTCCCTTCCTGAAAAATTCAGTCTAATGGCTTTAGAGCCATTAGTTGTGGCAGAGGAAGGTAGGTATCAATAACAGTTGGAGTGGGGAAGCATAAGGGTCTGGAGGCTAGTATGAGAGTGCAGGTGAGGAGGGCATCCATACAGATGCAGGAAGAGGTGATGTAACACGTCAGAGCCCATGTGGGGTGTGGAAGGCATCCACAGGGCAGGGGTGGAGGAGTCTGATGCAGGGAGTCATGGGCACGGTAAAAAATGCAGCCAAGAGAGGGAAAGAAAGGTGACCACAATGGAGATTACTTACATACAGAGGACTTTATTAAAGAAGGACATATACTAAGGGTCACGGAAACAAGGTTTCTCACTATTCGAGGACAGAATTTAAGTATGGAAAAAGGAAAAAATCCGTGATGTCAGATTAGAATGGGAGGTAACAGTATGAACTCAGTTTCTAATATATAATATATAAAAATAAAACTAGAGCCCTGGTTGGTGTGGCTCAGTGGATCGAGCGCTGGCCTGTGAACCAAAAGGTCGCTGGTTTGATTCCCAGTCAGGGCACAAGCCTGGGTTGCAGGCCAGGTCCCCAGTAGGGGGCACTCAAGAGGTACCAGTTGGTGTTTCTCTCCTTCTCTTTCTCCCTTCCCCTCTCTCTAAAAATATATAAATAAAAATAAAACTAGATGCAATTGAGAATGGATACATGCATGCACACACACACATACACAAATATATAAAAACATGCATATATATTTTCTAGCTGCCTGCTGAAGGGCCAGGGAGCGGCAACATTCCAATAGTAATGAGCACACACAGCACCTGGTCCCCTTCTAAATGACATTCTCCAGAGCTCTTTGGAGAAATGGCTGATTTCAGGGCTGTGGCAGGGAAAGGACAAGATGAACCTGAAACATCTTGTGCCAGAAAGCAAAGAAATGCTCGATGATAAAAACATATCAAAAGGATGCAGAAGTAAGCTTGAAAGGGATCCCACTGGCAAATAAATAATGATATTAATAGATTACAATGTGTTGAATAAAAAGGAAACCCATGAGTCCATTAATAAATAAATAAATGAAATTTAAGTTTGATATGGCATATTCACATCGTTTGAAAGTATCTCCTCACAGAATGTTTATTATTACAGGGAGTAAGTTAACAATAGGGAAGCCTGGCAGACATCACCTTAATCCATTGAACAAAATGAACATCATTAATAATGAGGTAAATCAAAATCACACACCAAATGATAGGATGCAAAGAGAAAAACAAAGCTTGATTTCTGTGATATTCCTGTCAAAGATGCATAACCTAAATATAATCATTAGAAAATATCAGACAAACCCTAACTGAGGGACAGCCTATAATCTTCAAAAGTATCAAGGTCGTGAAGGTCAAGGTAACTCTAAAGGCAATGAAAGAGACTTGATAACTAAATGCCGTGCATAATTCTGAACTGGATCATTTTGCTACAAAGAACCTTACAAAACCTGAATGGGGTTTGAGGATTTGATGGAGGTAACATTATCAAAATTTCCTAGTTTTAATGTTGCGTTTTTGTCAGGTAGGAAAATGTCCTTGCATGTAGGAAATACATGCAAAGTATTCAGGGTGATGGGGCGTTAGGTTGGCAACGAGACTCTCAAATGGTTAAAACAAATTCTTTGTATTGAACTTCCAACTTTTACGTAAATTTGGACCATTCCAAACTTTTTAAAAATTACCTTTTAATCCATATGCAATGTGGCTCAATAAAAGAAAAAAGAACCCTGGCCAGTGTGGCTCAGTTGGTTCAAGCATCACCCTGTAACCAAAAGACTGAGGGCTTGATTCCAAGTTAAGACACAGAACTATGCTGCAGGTCTGAGCCCTGGTCTGGGCGCGTGAGATCCCTAGTCTGGTTACAATCACCGGTTCGTTCAGGCACTCCCTGGTCCAGGCACTATGGGAGGCAATCAATCAATGCTTCTCTCTCACACCCATGTTTGTCTCTCTCCCTTCCTCTCTCTCTAAAAGCACAGGAAAGAAAGAAAAAGGAAGGAAGGAAGAGAGGATGGGAGGGAGGAAAAGAAAAGAAAAAAGAAACCGAGAGGCACATGAGGGAGAACGTAGGCTGCACACTCCCTTCTGGCAGGGAGGCTGGTGAGTTTCCAACCAAGAGCCCCCAGTTGGGGCCCTCACTGCACACTCCCGCTCATTAGTGCCTTCTTGGGAAACACCCCTGCCCTCGGTGCAGGGGAGCTTCACCTGCCTTTGTTACCTCTGACATCTCAGGGATTTCTCTTTTCTATTGACGTCTTTTTACTTGAGTCACAAGTTTGCAGAGTATAAGTCTAGAACTTGTATTACCAACTGGGACTTTTGGTATCTAGTTGAAGGGCAGGGAGGGACACAAAAGAAACAGTTTATCATTCTGTGTATTTCTGCACAAAATCTTTCATCAGAGACCAAGACTTAAACACATTTATTCTCAGATACTCTTTTCTCTCTCCTAGTAAATTAGTGGTAGTAAGTAGCCAATGGCAAGGAGGAAAAGGAATGATTCTCTCCTAAAAACAAAGGGACCAGCCCCCCAGGGGCAGGGGAGGGGTAAACAGGGACTGCCACGGGGCCAGCCTGATTTGGAGAAACAGGCCTAAGCCACAGCCCCTGGAGGATGGTCCCCGTGCAGAGTATTTACACAATAGACACCAAAGGCTCCTCTGCAGCCATTACTGTCGGTCAGGTAAATAACGCACGTGCCAAAACACACATTTAATGAGGGAAATAATATGCCTTTATAAAAAGCCTCAATCTGTATTTACCTGAGAGACCAGAGAAGCACCAAATCACCAGATTAGTGGAACCACAGAGGAGTCATTCTGGTGTCCTGGGTAAATAGACATTTTATAGCCTTCCATTACTGGAGAGGGGAAGGGAGGGTGAAGGGGGGGCATCCTTTAATATCCACATACACTGGTCAGGAGAGTGTGGGGGGATGGGAAAGAGAGAACCCCATCATGAAATATGGGATCTGCGATCTACTCCCACCCCCTTTCCCAACCACATATACTTGGAATCTGGGGAAGAGGGGAGGATATGGGTTTGTACATCCCTGGATTCAATCCATTCCATTAAAAGCAAGACTGGGAGGCAGGGGATTCCCAAGAAACTCCAAAGCACCAGAGGAAGATTCTGAGTCCCAGCTACTAGTCCCGATTAGCCGCAGCTTCCCCAGTTCCCAGTCCTGGGGCAAGTCCCTGTCCTCACCTGACCCATAGTACCACAACTGCTCAGGCACCTGAGTCACAGAACCATCAAGAGAGAATATAGCAATACCTGTCTGGAACTCACTCGATCACAGGCTCTATCTCAGGGAGCTAAAATAGCCTGGGAAAAATATAAATAAACTGCACACCTTCAAAAGTCATCATCTTCCATCTAATGAATGTATCCTTACTGCCAGAGCACTTTCTATGAAAATAAGACTGCCAAAGGTGAAAGAAAACCTGAGCGGCGACATAGGCCTGCCATCCAGCGAAAAGGAGCCCAGAAAGAGAAACAGACTGCACGAGGCTCACAGGGCGAGTAAGTAAGAACAGAACCCAGGGCCCCAACACAAGGCCTCATCACCTGCCCCCGAGCTTTTAATGCAATCTCACAGTGGAGGCCAAGGGTCTGAAAGCTAGGTCTGAAAGGCAGAGGTTGAGACAACACAGTTTGACATGTCCTGGAACCTCTATACAACTTCCTGATGGTCCCAAAGTGGAATGGAAGAAGGAACTTTAAAGCTGGATCCTCAACTCAACAAAACATTCTCTTCTCTATAACCTGTCACTCCCTTGGCTTGTAGCTACGAGCTGCTTCTGCTCCAACACAGATTTAGCGAAAGCGTGCCCAACATCAGAAGCAGCTGCTAATCCAAAACTATCAGCAGAGCTAAAGTCACTAAAGACCTTCAGGAACACCAAATTCTGGTGGCTACATGACAGGACACTTGCGGTTTACTCTCCCCTGCCTGTCCCAGCAGGTCAAGGCAACACATAAAAAGAAGTGACTGTGATTTGCCTGCCGTGCTAATCCATCGGCCACACCCAGTAGCTGGGGCAAATTTCACAAAGGGAAACATCTCTTTGTAAAATCCTGCAAGTCAGTTGTAACCCCATCATACGCAAGAAGGGGCGAAGGCTTATTTCTTAATACGCCATAAACAGGATAGAAGTGGATGAAGGGCAGGTATGGTACTCACTCTGTTAAGCACTTCCCACACTCATAGACAGCATCTGACTCCAGAACCTTCTATACCCCTGCTTACAAGATGGAGAACTGATATAAAAATAAGGAGTCATACAAATAGTTGTCAAAATGCTGGTATTAGCCCTGGCTGGTGTGGCTCAGTGGACTGAGCATGGGCTGCAAACCAAAGGGTCAATTCCTAGTCAGCGCACATATAGGAGCTTTCTCTGACACCTCATCATAAAGTTAATTGCTTAAGTATGATCTAGTAGCAGTTTATCTCTATTTCATAACTCTTATCTTACTATATTGTTAAATTTTTTAGTTATCTGTTTCTCCTCCTACCAGTCATCTTTCAGGGAGGTGAGGATGGAAGATAGCAGGTATAGATGTATGTGTGTACACGTGTGTTTAAAATTCGTATCTGAGCCCTGGCTGGGCGACTGAGTTGGTTGAGCAGTGTCCCATACACCAAAAAAGGGTGCAGGTTCGACCCCTGGTCAGGGCACATACCTGGGTTGCAGGTTCAGTCCCCGGTCGGGGTGCATATGGGAGGCAGCCAATTGATGTTTCTCTCTCAACTCAACATTTCTCTCTCCCCGCAACCCTTTCCTCTCTCTCTCAAATCAATAAGCTCTCCAGTGAGGATTTTTTTAAAAATCGTATCTGACGTGATAATTTCTCTGACTTGTTTTTGGTCAGACCCTTTAATGCATTTTAAAAATTCAAACTGCATTAAAGAAAAGCATAAGATTAGTTTTTTTTTTCATCTAAAAGTGCATGACTTTTAAAAGTCTGAGAAACACTGAATTAGACATAGATCCTTCAGGGCAAGGACCACGTCTCATTCACTTCTGTATTCCCAGCACAGAGCCAGGCACAAGTAAGTGTGTCAGTGTTTGCAGAAAGAATGTGTAAGCCCAAAGTCATGATGTCAACTGCTCTGGAATCAAAACATGTCAGAGCAGAGCAGGGCCTAAGCACCAAGCAAAGCATCTTCTTATCACTGACTCTCCGCTTCCTCCTAAACCACCCCATTCTGTCCCCCAGTTAGAGAGAGAGAGAGAGAGGGAGAGAGAAACACCGCCTCGGTGCTGGAATACTATTAAAAGGATTAATTTAGGGACCAGTGTTTGGACTGTCACATCCAATCACTACCCACAGATCTACAGCTTCCCAAATCAAGCTCATGCAAAGAGGAATCAATTGCAAGGACACAGAGGGTCTGAACAGGCATACTAATGGCCTCCTGAGGTGCCAGCGGCCAGCTCTGACACTCCCATAAATTATCTGCCTTTTGATTTTACCTGTAGCTGTGGGGCACAAGGCACAATTTTGAACATATCACAGCAATCTCTCGTAACCCAAGGCTCCCCCAAGAATGTCCCCAAAGGAGGATGGGCTAAAAACAATGACCCAAAGGGAATCTGCTTCCTGGCAGGCCTGTTCCTAGCAGCCAACAATTAAAACCCAACAGGACCAAGTGGATAAAGTGGGACCCAAATCAAACCTAGCAAATCTGGACAAGGCATGCATCAGAATGCATTTCTGCAGTGACTACACATCTCTCACTCCAAGGAAGAGAAATCACAGCAATAAACTAACACAATTCCGTCTGGAGGCAAATCTGCACTAGCTCTCACAACACCTTACAGTACGACCTCAGGCAGCACACTCAACCTCACTGGGCCTCAGTTTCCTCAATGGGTAGCAGGGATAATAACGAATGCTGACCACCTGATCCACTTCCCGGAGTGGTGGTGAAAAGTAATAAAAGACATTTGAGAGACACTTTACAAAGATGTAGGTCCACAAGGGTAGCAACACTAATAAATGATGCTGACAGACTGGGAGAAATGACTGGTCATACTTCGGTGAATTACTTTCGGGTAGCTGCTCTCTCCATTCGCTTTACTGATGGTACTGGGGCTAAGGCCCACCCTGAAGAAAGTTCTGGGATTCTAAACGGGACTCCTGATGTCTGAAAATTTTCCATTATGAAGAGCAGTGCCTTGCTTTAGTTGTAACTTCCTCCTGCCTGCTGACTGCTCCGCCAGGGTCTGTGTTGCTTCCCTACGGCCACAATTACAATTTTGAGGACCCAATTGTTGCTGACTGCTCTCAAAAATTATTATTCAAAAATCATTGTGTAAGATACTATTAGTAACAAAAGTTATTAATTGTGTAACAATTAATAATTTTCAAAATTATTGTGTAAAATACTATTGGTAACAAAGGTTGAAGACACTGTGCTAAGAGCTTTACATACGTTATCTCATTAAATCCTTTAACCAACCCTATTAAGTTCCGTTATCTCCATTTTACAGGCAGCAAAGCTAAACCCAGAGAGGTGAGTCACTGAGCCAAGGCCACAGAAACTGTTATCAGAAACCTACTGGCTACCCTTCAGCAATGCAAGTACACTGGGGCTTCAAGGAGGAGGAGGACAATTCATCAGACACTCAACTTTATTTGGTCCTTGTGCCTGACTAGGAGACATTCCCAAAACCAGAAAAAAGGTCATCAGTTTGCCACACGCAAGGACAGACCAAGTAAGACATGATTGACAATTCCTAGAAAGCTTAGGAAAATGGGCCCTCCTCTGTGTGCATAGTTCGAGAAGTTCAAAGCAACTGACATTAAGCCAAGACCTAGATCCCTACCAGGGCTCCACTTATTCCCTACTTCTTTAAATAGGAAAGGCTTCCCAAAGTCTTTTCAATCAGTCGACACCAACTTTCCCTTCCTACACCTTGTCTAGTCTGTGAAATAGGAGCTGGTATTGCCAACATCTTTAAGCTCCAGTAGATGTTCTGAAAATTAGCAGTAAAGAGAACAAGCATACACATATAGGCAGAGATTCACTTACATTCAATCTTAAAGTGTTAAAATACTGCCTCAAAGGGGGAAATATAAAATGCTACCCTTGTAACTGCCACAGCCTCCTCACCGGTCTCCCTGCTCTACTGTTGTCCTCTTCAATCCATTCTTAACACTGAAGTCAGAGCAAGCTTTCTAAAACACAAATGTATTATCAGTGCACTGCCTAACGCCTTTTCATGGACTCTTACTGCTCTTATGAGAGTCTGATCCAGGGTCTGGCAAACTATGGTCCGAGGGCCCAATCCAGTGGCCATTGTTCTTATAAAGTTTACTGGAACACAGCCATGCTCGTTCATTTTCATACTATGGCTGCTTTCATGCTGTAACGGCAGAGTTGAGTAGAGCTGAAGGGTTGTGACAGAGAACCACAAAGCCTAAATATTTACTGGTCCTTTACAGAAAAAGTTTGTTGACCAAGCCTAATTTTTTCCCCCACCTATAAGGTCCTGGACTCTGTTTACCTTTTCTGCTTCACTTCTCACCATATTTTCCTGTTCCCTGTCCAGAGTACTCTTTCAATCACACTAAACTTCAGTTTCTCAAATTCAACAAAACTCTGACATTCACACCTGGTCCCTCATATTTTCACCTAATTCCAGAGGAGGAGGTTACTTCCTCCGAGAAGCTTTTCTCTGAGCCCACTGGTCCGGGTGAGGGACTCTTCTGAATACATCCAAAGCACCTACACTTACCTTATTATAGCACCCTGAGAGCATATTGTAATTGCCTCTTTAAAATTGTCCGTCTCCCCCATGAATTTGTAAGCTCTTTGGTGTCAGGGACAGCAGCTATCTTATTTACCACCACAATCCCAGGACCTAGCAAAGTGCCTGGCCCTTAATTATTAAAGAAACAGCCTCTGAGATCCTGGCTATCAATCATCAGAGTCCGCCTTTTAGCCAGGCCCAACCCTTGTAAAATGAAGATAGGCTAGGATTAACCATCTACCCAGAGGTGACTCACAAGCCAAATTAAACTCCCAAAGGTCTTGGTCAACTATATTATCAAAAGCCAAAATGAATGTGTTCCTTCCTACTGTCTGAACATGTCTATTTCTCAGAATAAAGAACTACTCCAGCTCTATTAAACCTTTCTGAACCCCAAGTAGGTACACATGCAATGCCCACAAAGACACAAAGAAATCATGACAGAACTCAAAAGCCTGGATACCCCCAACTCCAACTCTTACACCTTATAGACTTTGGGTAAATTTCAATGGTCTTTAAGCATATGGTGTCTTGTCAGAAAAAGCTACAGGAAAATATAATCTGCACCGGCCCTGACCCCTCACCCTCCAAGCCCAAATACTCATAAGGAAAAAGTCAAGCCAAACTTGATCATGCAGCAGGATTCTCACCTCTCCTTACTTCGAAGATGCCAAGGCTGGTGGCTGGGGATGCTGAAGGTTCTGTGAGAGCTGGAAAGCCCCAATGCTGTAGATAAATACACATCTCTGCAACAAGTCTATTTCAGAACAATGGATCAAATCCCCAGGGGGCTACTGTTTGAAACAATTTAAGAACCAATAGTATACTTCAAACTTCTAAACTCAAACTATTTGAGGATAACAGCCATCTTATGCGGAAGGACAGTGCCTGTACAGAAGTTTCAGAAGCTACTAGTAGCATATTTTTGGAACAATGAATTTCATGTTCTCTAGTAGCATACTTTTCTTCCTAAAGAGGTTTATCTCCTAGAAACACTAAATATTACAGTATCTAAACTTGGACTGAGAAAGAGAGCCATGAAGTCGAGGCTCTCTGCATAATCCCAGAACCCTAGTCTAGTAAAGGAGAGGACACTAGTAAGGTTGACAATATTCAGAACTCAGGGACTGAGGCTGGGATTGGAGGAGGGGTTGGTTGTCACAAATGCACAAACCATATTGCAACTGGTCACCTAAACCAAGAAACTTGCAGGACACTTCCAGGTTTGCCTCAAATTCTTAGAAAGTCAAAGTAACCAAATCCCAAGTAAAACTGTCAATGGACAACTATCCTATTTACCGCCTAATTAAGATCTTCCCAAGGTCTAGAAGTTGCAGAGGTGCCCTTTTAAACCAGCAATGAGTGTCCTTTGCATAAGAAACACCTAGGTTTGCAATCATCTATTCCTGTCTACCATTCTTTATACATCACAACTTTATTCTACTCAGATCCCCTGAGAAAATGCCACTTACCAACTTACCCCACCACAAACAAAACACTTTTCAAGATGAAAGGAGATAAAAGCACTTTTATTTGGAATTTTAAGTTGGAAGGAGAGCTCTCAGCCAAGCTCCATGACCTAGCTAGAGGATTATTTACAGGATCTTTGGGCAGGAATTGTTAATGAGCTTTTAATTTGGAGTGCTTAAGTTGCCAAAGTGCTCTGAGCTCCAGTGAAGCACCACAGAATCCATAAAGGAAACCTTATCAATCACTTCCCGGCAGCTCCCTTCTCCCACCCCCCTACCTCTATGAGGAAAGCCAGTCAAGTGGGTTTCTAACCAACATCACAGACACACACATTAGTGGTGTCACACTCCAAGTCCCTGTTTATAAATTGGCTTTTAAATGGTAGGGTATTCAAGTATAATATACTTAAGCTTCAGGCATGAACCCACTAAAACAAGGCATGCTGTGTATGATAAAGTCAGAATAAAGCAGAATTTGATGAAGCCAATTTCTGGTAGAAACTCTACAATCAAAAATCATTCAGCCAATCACAACCTACTATAGTTCGACTAGTGCACAGTCTTTCACCAATGGGATTTGTGTTTTCTTTTGCCCTTCAGCTGGGAGATTGATAAAATGTCTGAAAAGAGCTAATGACACAGAGTGGCCAGACACTTGTAGCAGAGGCAATGATAGGAACCATCATCTAGCAAAATCCAGCCCTAAGGACAGAATCCAAACCCTCAGTGAGGGGGCCACATTCAGCATCTTCCAAGTCAACAAGGAGCAGTTATATTTTGCAAAAACTCAAAGTCAAGCCTCAATCCTAGTTCATGCTTTTTTTTGTTTTAAGAAAGCACCTGTTGCTGTAACATTTGCAGGAAAAACAAACAGAAACCAACCCATTAGGCCCCTTATTCAGTCCTTCCACCATCACTACCACCACTGCTACAGATTTACACAGACGTAAACTGCTAACCTTGTGTGTACATGTGGGTCGTGGGGAGGGAGAAAGGGGATGTTCTATCTACTATCTCTTTGCTGGGTTCGTATCCAATCTGGTCAAAACCCTCATCCTCCTCCCTGGTAACCCCATGTAAGAAGTCAGCATTTTTAGTCACCTCACCCAGTCTGTCTTGCAGAGCCCTGCCCCGCTCCCTCTCTGCCTGACCGTTACTCAGTACATCATGCATCCAGGGTGAGCACATGGGCCAGCACCCAAGCCGCACAAACTGTGCGCGCCGCGACCCGCAACCCGGCATGCATCAACCAGGGCCCAATCTGGGGGGGACCTCTCTGCATCACCCACCCCGGGGTGTTGCCCCCAACTCGGGCCCATCCAAGTCCAGGGGAGAGTAAGAGGAGGGGCAGGGGGCCAGGAGACCAGCCCTCCTTCCCAGGGCCGCCCCCGCCCCCCGTCAGCAGCGGGAGAGGCTGTCGCCATGGCAACGCCCCCTCCTTGAGGCCAGCGCGGCAGGCTCCCTCCAAGTGCAGGCCCCGACGTCTCCCTCGGCCTCATCAGGCGCTCAGTGCAGTTTATGGCGGCGGGCGCGGCCCGCGCCGACTGCGGCGCCGGCCGGGCAGAGGCAGGGCCAGCTCCGCCCGCTCCCCACTGCCCGTTCCCGGCCGCCTCAATAGCGGCAACCAGCACCACGAGTCCACAACACACCGACTCACCTCCGCGCACTCTGACCCCGGCAGACGCAGCGGATGGGCGGGCGCGGTGGCCAACCGCTGAGTCCGCCATAGGCTCCTTCGACCAATGGCATGTAGGTAGGCGGAGCTTCTTTTCTCCAAATGTTCGCTCTCCCGCCGACCTGCGCGCTAAGGAGTGTCAAAATGGTGATTCTCCGCGACCAGCCTTATGGGACTTGTAGTTTTGAGGTTGCACGTACTCAGAATAGTGAACGGGGTTCACTACCGACTGTGAAAGAAATTTTTTTTAAAAAAACGAAAACTTTGCAAGGCCTAGAGCGGCCCAGGTCTACTTCTCATTTTCCCACCTTACAGTATATTCATAAGGTGAGTATAGGTTCATAAAGTGACGTTATATTTAGATGACACCTCATGATTTGTTCATTCAACAAGTCGTTTTTATCCACTCTCTGTGGAGGGCTCGGGGTGGGGGGGGGAGGGTGGCGGTGGGGACGGGACTGAGAGAAGGTGCGTTTTAGGCTAAGAAGAAAATGCCTAGCTTTTTTTACTTAAGATTTCTCAAGGGCCTTCCTAAGAAAGAGGAAAATGACTTGTTCAGGTCGGCTCCGGAGGGAACTTAGGGTTAAAAGGATTCTGGCCTCAACTGTGGGGAGCTTCCACAGGCAGCCTCTTCCAATCTCTTATGTCAACTGGCGAGAGCTCTGTCCAAAACCAGAGATATGTTTCTTCATCTAGGTTATGGCCCTCAGGGAATTCATGGGTACCAGGTTCTGAGCTGGGACACCACGGCCTTGGCCAAGCCAAGCCAATGATGGCTTTGACAGTTCCTGAACAGTCAGGAACCATCTCCTGGGCCTAGCTTCCTTCACCAAACCCTCTGTCTGCTGTCTGCATATTTTCACTTAAGAGAAATTATGCCATTTCTGGGCCCTGCTACTTCTGTGAGATCTGACCTTGACATAATTGTTCCTGCTTGAGCTGGGAGTACCTTCCTTAATGTCACATTACGTGATTCTGCTTTGCACCTATAGAGTTTATCACATTGTTTTACAGTTATCTATTTCCTTTTTGTCTCTCCCCCAGGGCTGTAAACTCCTTTAAGGTAAGCATATTTCCATGTTGTTCACGCTACATCAGTAATACCCAGCCCAGTACTAGACAAAAGCAGGCACACAATAAATGTTTGTGGACAAATGAGGTGAATAACCATCAGCAGGGACAGATGTCATTTAACCCAAGGTCAGTAAAGTGGAAGCACATTTGCCTGTATTCCCTGATTCTGGACCTGGAGTTGGGTCTTCCTCCTCCATTAATGTCATTTAAATATTAATCCTAGTTGATCAGTCAGTCAACATATAATTATAGTGCCTCTACTAAGTGTCAGGCACTGTTTCTGTTGCTGAGGATTCACTGAATAAGACACACAAAATCTGTATCCTCAAGGAGCTTTTAAATTGCGGAGGGGAAGGATGGGAAGAACAGACAATAAACAAATAAGAAAATAGATAAATAAATTTAGACAAATAAAGGCCCTGAGATGGCCTCTCCTGTCTCTCACTTTATTATATCCCGAATCTGGCCTGAGAGTAGGGCACAGCCAACCATCTCGGCTATTAGAATGAAATAAACCTAGCCCTGGCTGGTGTAGCTCAGTGGATTGAGCGCGGGCTGGGAACCAAAGGGTCCCGGTTCGATTCCCAGTCAGGGCACATGCCTAGGTTGCGGGCCAGGTCCCCGTGAGGGCCATGTGAGAGGCAACCATACATTGCTGTTTCTCTCCCTCTCTGCCTCCCTTCCTTCCCCTCTCTCTAAAAATAAATTAAAAGAATGAAATAAACCTATACTGGGTTAGAGGCTTTCTATAATAGACGTACCCTGGGCCACCTCCTGGCTGCTGGTTTAAGTGACTGAGCTAAAGTGAACACTGAGAACAGGGACCAAAAAGAGGACCAAGTTGGTTCTTCTACTGCCCTGTCAACCCACCAGGAAAAACAACAAGATGGCCATCAAAGCTGGGACCTTTACCAGCAATCAGAGGGCAGAAAACCCAGGACCCAAGGACAGTACAAGGCAGCTCCAAATTTGGCCCAGCTGCGAGAACCCAGCTGGGTCTGAACCGTTTGTACCTGAGCACTAGAAGAACCACTTCTGCCCTTCACGGTCCCTGTGAGCTCCGTAAGACAGCATAGTGCAGTTTGAGGAGCGCGAGCTCAGAGCAAGCCTGTTCAGGTTTGAGTCCTGGCTTTATCTGTGACCTTAGGCAAGTCACATGCCTCTCTGGGGCTGGGTTTCTTCATCGATAGAGTGGAGATAATACTAGTACCTACTGGTTATTAGAATTAAATACAAACATGCTTAGCATAGTATCTGGAGTTCAGTAAATATTGGCTATTTCTATTGTTTTTGCCCCTCTCCCATCCTTCTCTCCAACTCCTCTTCCCACCAGGAGCACCACTACCCCACCTCCTCACCCCCCACGTCCTACTCCCACAGACTTCTCTGCTCCAGGAGCAGCGGGGGCTGGACCTGGCCATGCCTTCTTCGCCCTGTTCTCCCTGCGCTGTTCCCCTTGAGCCTGAGCCATTCATCTCCCTGGTGACCTGAATCTGAACTAAGAGACGGATGTGGGGTGGCTGAGGCCAGGGTGGTAATGTGCTCCCTTATCTCCGTGCCCCTCACTGGGGCCCAGTTAATTTTCCCTTTGATTTTAATATAGATTTATTGAAAGTTTCAGTTATCAAAACAAACTGCAGCAGCAAATTGGTGTTCTTTGCAGGCCTACAAGTGCCTATAAAGCTGCCATGCTCGGGAACGAATGGCGCTCTCTAGGAGGTCAGTCATGGCAACAGGAAGTCCCTGGGGAAACACACACTGCAGTTTAATATTTTTCTTATTAGCCTTTTTCTTCTTGGCTATCTAAGCCTCCCCCTTTAAATCAGAAATCAAATGGAGCCACCTGCCCAGGGAGGCTTTCTTCCCAAGCTGCTCCTCTTTGCCTTCTCTGTTCCTTCTCGAGTCCTAGCCTTCTCGACCCTGCCTTGCTACTGTTCCAGAGAGAGCTGTCATTCCTGTGCCCTAGGGGTGTGGCTCACAGCCCTTTCCCAATTGTGGAGGGTTGGTTTGGGCTGTCCAACCACTGGTCAGGGGAAAGCATCTCTAGAAAAGATTAGGGCCCCAGGCCTCTTCCAGATCCAGTGTGAAGAAGGGGGTGTCTTTTAAGCAAAAGAATTATTTCCAAAATGGCAGACAGTCCTGTCAGGATCTGTTGAATGCAGCAGAACCAAAAAGGAGATGATGATCCTAGAAATTGGGCAAGTTCTCCTTCCAACCCAAGAATTATCTGATTTCATTCTCATATTCCCACTGCCACTCCTAATAGGACCTCTCCTCTCAACCCCAACTTGATTTTTGAAACCCTCCATTCTCTGGTCCCAATCTGCCTCTCTAAGAACCAGCCTGGTTTCCTGCCTCCAATAGCTCACATAGCTAGAACCACTCACTGCCACCTCCAGGCTCTGGAATCAATCTTGTCCCAGGGAGGGTCTCCATTACCTGGTAACTGTGAGAGCACCATCATCTCCTCTTCTGGGGCTGAGGTGATTCTGGGTCACCTGTACATACCACATCCCAATTCCTTGCACTTAAAAATTCCCCGCAAGCAGTAAGGGCTACTGCCCTTCCCAGAACTTGGACAGAAACTAAGGGTCCTGGCAGTTATAGCTGTGCAGCTGGAGTGGTGGAAGGTGCAGAGGTTTAGATTCAAGCAGTCCAGGATTTGAATCCTGGCTCCGACACTTACTGATCCTGTGACGTGGGGAACCGCTTTCTGGTTTCATTGCCCCTGTGCTTGCACCCACTCTTGTTTAAGGACTACTCTGTAATGGAATGATTTGCCTCTATCTGTCACCTAACGTAATCTGAGATCCTTAAAGAAGAGGACTGTCTTAATCACTTTTATATTCCAAGTACATATGTTTGGTGAATAAGTGAAGTCACCTTCTCTGGGCTTGTTTCCTCCACTATGAAGTGGAGATAATGTCTGTATAACCAATAAAGTAAAGGAAGCATCTACCACAGTGCCCACCCATGTAAGGTAGGTGCTCAGTGAGTAAAGTTTCCTTCATCATTTTTCTCTTGAGGCTGGTCATTAGCCAACAGAACCCCCACCTTGTGCCTGTTCCCGTCTCAGTGTCAAGTTCAGCTCTCTCCTTTTGCCTACTGAAGCTTTCCCATCACTGATCAGATGCCAGCATTCACCTTGGCCCCTTTGGAGTTGTGCTAACCTCTCTCCTCAAGGCCAGGCTCCCTCAATTTTTTCAAATCCACTCACAAACTTTTGCCTCCTGATAGCTCTATTTCTGTTCCCTGGACTGCCTTGTAGTTCATTTCTAGCAATGCAGATATTCCCTGCCATCTATACCAGCTGGTGGTACCAATGAGTTTACATTAACGTTACTACATCAATCTTGCAAATTCCAGGTCCCCACCTGCTCCTTTAGAAATATCAGTGTCTTGCAATGTTCCGTTAAAAAAAAAAAAAAAGCCTCAGTTGTGCCCATGGATCAATCCAAGCTACCATGTTCCGCTGGCTTTTGTTGCTAAGTGCTCTGTGGATGCTGGCCTTGAGTGCCCCTGCTTGATGTGCTCGGTTCTCGTGATACCGCGGCAATTTGAGAGCACGGCGCTTGCTCAGAAAGTAAGAAGACCACTCCCTCCATGTCACATTCAGCTAGGGGGACGTGGAGCCCCTCAGCAGGGATGTTTGAGCTCTTAAGTATTTCAGAGACAGCTCTTTCCACTTATTCAGCCAATCCATTTTCTTCTTGTGCACACCAGGATGGCTGTGAATGCGGCCCGATACAAAATTGAAAATTTGTTTAAAACACTAAGAGATTTTTTTTTTTTTTGTGATTACGTGTTGCAGTGCATTTAATGTGTGGCCCAAGACAGCTCTTTTCCCAGTGTGGTACAGAGACGCCAAAAGGTTGGACACCCCTGCGGGGCTTTTAGAAGAGCATCCAAAGCCTTCAGGGGATCTCCTCCAGAAATTCCAGCACTCACTTTTTCTGGGTTGTAACTAAGAGCTGGACCTCATCCTTCTCCAAATGTATACTTTTTAAAAAGATTTAACAAACGTTCTTTGAATACCAACTTTGTGCTGGGCTCCGTAAAAGCACCAGACAGGAACATGAACAACAGACTGTCCCTCCCCTCACAGAACTTACACTCTAATGAGAGAGACACACTGGTCAAAGAACCAAGTGTCCCTGAGAGTGCCGACTGTGATCATAGAGACCACCTGCAATGCAGGTTTGAAGATGAGGCATTTATCACAACTGGGAAGGTTTCTAAGAACAGGTGACACTTGTGCCATTTTAAAGGTTGAGTAGGAATTTCCCAGGTCTAAGGAGGGGAAGAAAAGAGTTAAGAGGAGAGGGCATTCCAGGAAAGGGGAATGGCATGAGCAAAGGCGCAAAGCAAAGAAATGGCCCGCATGTGGGTGGGAAGCAACTGAGTTACTAATGGGGCAGAAAGTGTGGCAAAGCGAGTAGTGAGAGAGGAGTTTGAAGAAGCAGGCAAAAGTTAAATCACGCAGTCTTATGAGGAAGACTTCGTAGTGTGTCTAGACTTGATTTAAGCACAATAAAGAACCACAGATGGGTTTAAACAGGGTAGTGACTAGGTCAGTTCTGTGTTACAGCATTGCTACTCAAACTTTCGTGTGCATTTCAATCACACAGGGACCTTGTTAAAACACGAACTGTGATTATGCGGGTCTGGGAAAGGCCTTAGATTCCGCATCTCTAACAAGTTCCCTGGTGATGCCGATGCTGCTGGTCCTCAGACGACCACTGCAGCAGCGAGGTTTTCGACAGTGCGATTTCTCTGGCCCGCTTTGCCCAGCTGTGTCCACTCACATCTGCAGGCAGGCACAGGGCATTCTGCTCTCTGCTGAAAATGGTTCAAGGCTGCTGTGGCTCTTGACAGGTATTTAGCATCTGTACTTTAGAAGCTATTTAATGAGTATTTGCTCCATGCCCAGCAAAGTACCAGGTGCAGGGAGCGGGGCAGGGTGGTTTGGGGAAAGACAAAAGCAAGACGTTTTCCTGCCCAAAGTGTCCAGCGTCGTCCGTGAAGGGGCAGCTGTCCCTGAGCTGCCCTCGCCCAGACCTGTCATAAACGTGGTAAATGGGATCTGTGGCAGCGGTGCTCCCTGGGGCCCCGCCGCTTCTGCAGCCCCATCCAGAGAGGAGCCTGTTTATCCCTAATGGTTGCATCTGACCCCTAAATCAATTCCATTCTGATACAAAAACCTTAGTCCTCCCAATTCCAGGCCACGTCAATTTGTAAAACTGGAGGCAGCATTTAATGACGGGGGTTACGAGCACAGGCTCTGAACTCAGATTACCTGGGTTCTTTGCCCAACTTCACTACTTATAAGCTGGGTGACCTTGGACAAGTGGCTTAACTTCTCTAAGCTTCAGTTTTCTCGTCTGTAAACTGGGAGTAACAATTCTTCCTGGAGCATGAGGCTTCTGTGAGAATCAGACGTGACGGTGCATACCAAGCGCAGGCCCTGAGACGTGCAGAGAGCACCAAATAACTGTTGGCTACTGTTTTTTATAAACATGAAAACTTGTGTGCATAGAAGCTTATCAAAGCCCTTTGAAAGCCTGTATAAGTAAAAGTCCCTGTCATCCCTTATCCACCTATGATGGCTTTTCCTGCTTGCATTACCCCCGCCTCCCCAATGTTAGGGAGGCAGAACACAGCCTTGGATGGTCAGCATAGACAAGCTTCACTGGAGGAAGCAGACTTTTGGGCAGGGGGTTCCAGCCAACCAAAGCTGAGGCTCCATGGTGGAGGGGAACGCTTTGTGGGTCCCTTCCTACCTCAAACCATCCCCAAGGTGTCCCCTCTATTCAGGGTCACCCAGGCTGCTCCTCCTTCTGGATGCGGGGACGGAGGCAGCTTCAATCATTCATCTTAATGTCTCTATTAAGCAGGGTTATGACCAGGATGAGACAAGAAACAAGGTCTTTTAGTGTAAAAACACAGCTCCTAGGGCTTGGCCCCAGGGGACTCCTCGGTCCTGCTGCTGCTCCCAGCTATTGCTGCTGGAGGGCAGCCGAGGCTCCAGACTGGGCAGGAGGATTCTGCCCTGGGTTCTTTCTCCTCCCTTCCCTTGATCCTTCTAAAGGCCTGCCCAGAGCTTTCCTTTCAAAATATAAGAGCAAGGATTTTGCCTTTAGTGGCAGCCACAGGGTTTTCAAGGCTATCTGCGAGGCCTGCACCCTAACTTGGGACATTATCCCCATCACCATCTCATCACTCACAACCAATGTGCTGGCAGTTATAGCCTTAGCCACTGGGCCCAGGGCACAATAAAACCTCACCTGGAGTCTGGGCTCAGAGCCAAGAGCCTAGAGCCTAAGGGATAACAGTATTCCTGACAATAGAAGGCCCAAGGAGGACCCTAACAAGACCATGCCACAAGTCCCCATCACTCAGAAGGTTTAGGAGCCATCAGTGGAGCGAGCAGAAGCTTAGAGCCAGGCCTGGCCTATAGCACAGTAGCTGTCGGCCAAGGAGGCCAAGGGTTACTGACTCGTTCAGAATCAGGGCCAGCCCGCTCACCTGGAGAGAAAGGCTGAGGCTCCTGGAGAACCAGAATCAAAAGGCGTCAGCCTAGAACACATTCAGAAGGCCTCAAAGGGGGTCACATGCACACATCCACCTTTCAGAGGCATGGAAAGAGTCCTCAGATGAGTGACTGTTTCCACCTGTTAGGAAGGTCACCGTTACAGCCCTAGTCCTTTAGCTTACTGACATAGGAGGATAAGAATATGGAATACAAAGAGGTCAAGTTTCAGAAGGGAGAGACAGGTCACCCGACACAGTTTGCTGATCACAGCCCTGCTAATCCTCAGGCCACTGACTTGTCCCCCACTGTGCTGCTGCCTTCGCTCTGGTCCTGGTTTCTCCTCTGTATCAAGACTAAGCCTAAACATGACCTTTCCACACAGGCCTCCTGGAGGCAAGCTGACATAAAGGGCTCAAGCTGTGAAGCTGTTAAAACTGGAGTCACATCCTAGCTCTACCCCTCCTAAGCAGAGGGGCCCTGGGCAAGTCATCGCTGCTCCCTAAACATCAGTTTCCTCCTTTGTTCCTAAAGGTACTAAGGAGTCGATGTGACAGCATGTTCAGCTTAGTGTAGGGCCTGGAACACAGTGGAAGGAGAGATGGGATGGAGGAGAGAACAGGGGATCTCGGTCTTTTTCATGCATAGGAAGGAAACCTCTGTTCCCTGCAGGCCTTGGGTGGGGAGACCTTGACCATGGAGGGCTATGGGGGGCGTGAGGAAGATGTGGAGGGAATGCCAGAGCAGCTGAGGGCATCGCAAAGTCAGAGTGAGTTAGCACGTTAGCACTGGTCCCAGGGGCTGCATGAGCCAGGCAGGCTTTTACAGAGCTATCCGGGGAACAAGAAATACCAGCAAGGAAGTTGCCCCATTAATAAATAAGAAGGTGGGAAATTAATGATGGTCTGAAAATGGCTGAGCTACTGAACTCGTTCTTTAAATCTGTCTTTAACAAGAAAAATAAAGAAAAGAGATTTGGCCAATTAGGAGGTAATGAAGACATTGTAGAAATAGCACCTGACAAAAACACACATTGGTGGTGGCGAGGCACTGAATGACTACCCAATGACCTTGGGCCCCTCCCCACCCCCACGCCAGAAGAAGGGTGCCAGTGGAGAGGAGAACAGGGAATCACTACAGGGCCTGAGAAAGGGCAGGGAAAGAATTCAGATGGGGAGCCTCCAATTTGGGCTGAATTGAGGTTTTCAGAGCCTATGTAAGCTAGGCTGGATGCTCACCTTTTCCAACATTGTCTCCTGTGAAGATTGGAATGATGGAATGAAGGTGAAAATGGAGGGGTGGTGGATAGAGAGAGAGACAAAATGAGGGCAGGTGGAGGTGATAGAAGAGAGCCCAAGAGGAGAGATTGCTAAGGGCAGAAAAAAAAACAGAAGGACCTTGACATATTTGGGGTGGTCTCTTTTAGAGAACATGCCTATAAATAGGAGAAGGTAAGAGAAAAGGTGGCATGGGAGGAAAGGAGAAAGAGGTCAAGAGGAAGTACCTGGAGCCTAAAGGAGAGAGGGCAAGGTACTTAGGTGGAGGAAGGAAAATTAGAGATGGTATTTGGCTGGGGCTCAGGGTAAGAGCCATCATGGAGAGTGGGAGGGAAAAGGGCCACTCTGCTGAGCTGGGGGGAAATCACACTGCTTGCTGGCTCCAGCACTCTACCGAGGCCCACGTGACCCACCTGTGAGCAGAATGACAGCCTCAGTGACACATGGCAATAGAGTACATGGATCACAGGTTCACTGTAGCAGGGGAGCGTCAAGAACTAAAAGAAGGGTGAGCTAGAAAGATGAGGGTGAGAAAGAAGTCCCAGAGAAGAAGTAGCCCTGCCGCCGCAGGGAGAGCAAGGTGATAGAAGGGGGGTCTGGCTGCTCTTCTGCATATGCTCCCACCCACGTCACTGGGACAGCCGGACTCCTCCCACCCACTTTCTCTGAGGAGCTGGAACATAGTGGGTACCTGTGAAACTGTCAGGGTTGCAGACATTTAAAGGAGGGCTCTTGGGAAGATCTAAGCATAGAGGTGGGGGAAGGTTTTGAGGAAGAAAGTAAGGGATTAAGAATACAGGCCATTACAGCTCCCACCCACACCCCCTCTTCTGTACCAGTGAACACGGTCTCATGAGCGGGAATGGAGCCCGGTGCTCCCATACCTCTCTCCATCCTTCACCAGGACAGGACCCACCCTCCCCTGCTGCTTTTGGCCTAACCTCACTGCCCAGGGACGCCAAGGCCCCCAGTCCCCTGAGAGCAGAGGTGGTCTGGCTTCGGAAGCCCACCAGCTCCAGGATCGGTCCTGAAATCTGGTTCCAGGATTCAATCCAAAGTGTCTGCGTTGTGACAACACCAACACTGGCTATGTGCGGGCATGGGGGGTACTGGCAATGAAACTGCAGGAGAAAAGAGGGCAGCCAGTGATGAATAGGGGCAGCCAGAGCCTCGTTAGAGGGGGGTGTGGAGAGGATGGCCGCTGCAGGGATGAGCCCCAGGTCTGATTTATCATCTTCAGAGCTGATCTGAGTGAGAGGGGTTAAGTAGCAAGTTAATGAAATCCACAGATGCTGCTAACTGGGGAGAGCTGGTAGCACTGTTCTAGAGAGGATGTCAGGAGGGAGGCAGGCAGGCAGGCTGGCCACTGAAGAAGGAGATTCATCTAGAGTGGAGAGAAGATGGACATATTCCAGCCGAGGGGAATTCTGTCATTGTCCCTGAAATCCAGTTTCGGCCAGCCAGGGAGGAAGAGGTTAGACAGCAGGGCTGCAGGGAGAACCCAGGTCCTGTCCCAGACACGTCCCCAGTCAAGCTTCACAGCCCCTTGCCCCAATCCCAACAGGCGTCAGAGAACACTTACTAGGTGGCCCCTGAGCCCCCAGACAAGGAGGTGAATCAGACAGGCCCTGTGCTGGCTCTTCCCCCCAGGCTGAGTGGAGAAACAAGTAACTACAGTTCACAGTGGTAAGTGCTGTTGAGCAACACAAAGGAGGGAGCAATTAATTCTGACAGGGGAGGGCAGGGAGGTCAGGGTGACATTAAAGCAAGGCTTGAAAAATAAGGATTTTACCAGGCAGAAAAGGGAAAAGAGAGCTTCTGGGCAGAAGGAACAGCATGAGCCAAGGCCAGTAAAAATACAAGGGAAGCCGAGGGAAAGGGAGCTGACCTGGCAGAGATGCCTGTTCAGGGAAGGGAATGAGCAAAGGGAAACTGGCCAAAAGCCCTGTCTGCCTGAGCTCAGCTAGGGGTGGTCTCTGCGACCAGGGCCCAGGTCTGAATGTGCAGGGCAGCGGAACCGTGGCCAGGAGAGCCGCTTATGCCTGCCAGTTGTACGCTCTGCCGCTACGGTGGGCCTGGACCTCCATTACGGGGTTGACACAGGATTAAATAAAATTATCCACAGAGCTTTTGGCACAAGGCCTGGCACACAGTAAGTGTTTAGTAAATGTAAGTCATTATTATTTTGATGGTTAGCATTTCCTGGCTGAACTAAAAAAAATTGGGTCACACATAGGCTTGCAACTCCAAAATGCACCCAGGGAACCAGCAGAGAAAAGGCCACTTTATAAATAGAAACTTGGGCCCTCAAGGCAGAAAGTTATCAATTGCGCTAATAATGAAGTGGGACAAGGTGATGCTGAGACATCAGGGTCCAGAGATTTCTGAGAAGGGAAAGACTGACACATAGGCTATATCAAGAGGAACTTTGAGGACCAGACTGTCAACGCCTCTACCCAGACCCCACCGGGGCAGCTCTTGGAAGCAGAGGAGAGCAGTTTGCATCTTAGAGCCAAGTAATCAAGCCATGTTATCCTTCCTACAGCCCTCAGAGCAGTCCTGGGCAGATGAGTGTAGCCTTTCCGCAGAGGCTCTACCTTCTCTACTCCTGTCCTGAGCAGCAACCTTCCCCTTGTAGGAGAGCCTGCCCTAAGGGAAACGCCAAGGGTATAGGGGCAAGACATCCTGTTTCACTACTTTTTACATCAACTAGGTATTCAGTGAACATTTGGTGAATGAACTAACAAAAATCTTGAAGCTCTTCAGCATAGCACAGCAAAACCATAGCTATAAAAGTCTCCCCTCGCCCACACCCCATAACCTCTTTCCTCATTCTGTCTCATGGCTGCTAGCAGAAAGAAAATGGCTAAGAGTGTGGCTATTTAGAGAACAGGCATTGGAGCAAGACCATCCTGGGATTCAGACTTTGCTAAATTACTTATCAACTCTGTGCTCCTTAGAAAGTTACTTAACTTCCCTACATCTCAGTTCCCTCCTCTGTTAAATGAGAAGAATAATAATGATACCACCTACTTCATAGGTTGTGTGAATTAAATTAATAATTCATAATAGTTCATGTAAAGAGCTTGGTACAGTGCCTGGTACACAGAAAATAACTTATACAGATGGAGTAAGGTTCAGTAAAATTAGAACAGTAGAGGAAAAACATTAGTAGAGAAAACATCTCAATTCTCCCTTTATCTCCACTTTGTGTCCCTTCAAAACTTGTCTGTGTGCCTATACTGTCCCTACTCCTGTTGCATGGTTTTTAAGCAGGTCCTATAACTTTATTTTTTTAATTATTGAATTTAGAGAGAGAGAAGAGGGGAGAAAGAGAGAGAGAGAGAAACATTCAATTTGTTGTTCCGCATATTTATTCATTCATTGGTTGGTTCTTGTACGTACCCTGATTGGAGATCAAACCCACAACCTTGGTGTATTGGAACTATGTTCTAACCAACTGAGCTACCCAGCCAGGGCCCTATAACTTTATTCTTTAATAAAAACTGGGTCTGAGACCCAAGTCACAAGGTTAGGTAGACCTTGTAACAAGCCACCCTAAGATGGAAGAGATATGTGTGAGATTGAGTATGAGCACGACTGGAAAGCACAGGCAAGCCGCAGAGCAGGTATCCCAGACTCCCATGTCATCTACCAGAGGTGCCTCCCCTCCGCTCACACCTAACTTGCATGGAGGACTTCCTTACGGCCAGGGAATAGTAGGGAAAGCCCAACTTTGGTTCATGGATGGGTTGACTTATGTGGGTACAAGCTGAAAGTGGACAGTGGCTACACTGAAAGACAGGAGTGAGGAAACCCTCCCAATGGGCAGAGCACTGGTCGTCTGCTTTGTGAGGAAAGAAAAGTGATTCACGCATAAAATATATATGAACTCATGGGAAGTGGTTAATGATGGGGCCAACTGATCAGGGACCCAGAAGGAGCAAGATTGGAAGATCACAGACAAGGAAGCCAGTTACTAGACAGGTGAGAATGAGCACAAAGTGTGAAGACTTTGTATCACACAGTAAGGCCTACCAGAGAGTACCATCATCGAAGGGGAACCAAACCATTGAAAAGAAAATGACTCAGCCCATTGATATCAGCCAGCCCACATCATTGGCTACTCCAATATCAGCACAATGAATGCATGAGTGAAGTAGCTATGATGGCAGAGATGGATGGAAATTATGTACAAGCCCAGCAGCGTGGGTTCCCGCTTACCAAGGCTGATCTATGTACCGCCATTAAATGCTCAGTCTCCAGTATGGCACCACCCATTAAGGAGAGGAGATCAATTGGCCACTTGGTGGCAAGTTGACTATTTTGGGCCTCTTCCATACTGGAAGAAACAGAAATTCACTTTGATAGGAATAGACACGTATTCTGGTACCAGTTTGCCTTTCCTGCCTGTAGATCTTTAGGCAGCATAAACAAATGAAGTTTTATGGAATGTTTACTCCACCAGCATAAGATCCCATATAATACCCACCGTGTCAGGCCAAGGGACCCACTTTACAACAAAGGAGGTGCAAGAGTAAGCCCATAACATGGGATTCATTTGGTTGTATCACATGCTATAGCACCCAGAACCTGTCAGCCTAACTAAGCAATGGAATGGCCTTTTGAAGTCACTGCTGAAACATCAGCTAAGAGGTGACGTTTTATGAGAATGGGGCACATTTCTTGGATACTGTCTCTCAGTAAGGGGCAGCTTTGCCTCATAAAGGACATTTGAGAATGTCTGGAGACATTTCTCATTTCACAGCTGGGGAGGAGGGAGGACGAGAGTGCTGCTGCATCTAGTAGGTAGAAGCCAGGTGTGCATCCTACAATGCACAGGACAGCAACCACCCCCCGACACACACACACCCAAATGAAAAATGATTCAATCAAAAATGTTAATAGCACCAAGGCTGAGAGACTCTGTTCTAGGACACAGTGTACATTTTAAATCAAAGACCTTCATATGGAGACATGTACCCAGCTGGGTCCAGAGACCAAGGCCCCACTTAGGATTACTCCTAGGGATCCACTTGTGGAATATGTGCCACTCCACATTTTGGAAATTTAGAGGACCTGGTTCCAGGGGGAAAATACTTCTGTTAGGAGATAGTAAGAGTCCCGTTGAACTGTATGATACGGCTGATGTCTCGGTTATTCAGGTTCTTCATGCCAAAGGACCAAAAGACGAGGAGAAAGTCACCATACCTTGGCAGAGGTAGTTGACTCTGATCATCAGGAGGCAGTGGGGCTGCTGTTCCACAGTGGGAGCAGCTAGGTGACCCACTTAATATTTGGGTATCTATTGGCACTCTCTTCCCCTAATTTGATGGTATAAGGTCAAGAGCAACAACCCCCCTGAGAAGGGCATGGTGTCCGACCTGAGATCCTTCAGGGATAAGAGTCTGGGTCATGACACCAGATCAGCTACCAAGATCAACAGATATACTAGCTGAGGGGGGAAGGAATATAAAATTATGAGTAGAAGAAGAGTATAATGGATATAAGTTGTGATCCTAAGACCACCTGCAACAGCGGGGTCTGTAGTTTATTCTGCAAACCTTCCTCTTTTAAGTTTCCCTTAGAAAGACAGGCCCACTGAAATCCTGGAGAAGATGCTCTCAGAATCTATATGAAAAGTGAATCCAAGCAGTACTGAGGTGGATTATGCTGTGATCAGCTGCCTAGATTCCCCTTCAGGAATGAAGGGCTTACTCCTCCAGCTGCTGGGAGTGCTGTGAGCTGCTAGCTCTCAACTACTTGCCTTGTTAGAGGATTGCTGCAGCTGAAGAAAACATCTTTGTCCAAAATCCCATCTCTTTCAAAGGACAGCTTTCATCAATGACTGATCAACACTGGGACATAAAGATCCCATCCATTTTTTCCAACTCCAGATAATTTTGAAAGACCATCCCAGCTCCAGATCTCCCTGCAGGACTGACTGAGGCCTCTGTTGGGATTGCATCATAATTCACCTTCTTCCTCTGCCTAGTTTGCTTCCCTCCATTGATGGTGATCCCAAAAATCACTCTCTAATAAACATCCTGCATGCTAACCTTTGTCTCAGATCTACTTTCTGGGGAATACAATCTATGACAGTCAATAAACAAAGTAAGATCTCTATTCATGTTGAGATTACATTTTAGTGCAGGAAGCAGGAAAAAACCAATAAACACAATAAGTAAATCATTAAGTATGTGGGACTGTGATAAGTATGGTTAAGTTCTAGAGAATAAAGAAAAAGTAGAGCACACTAAGGAGATCAGTAGGTTCTGGGTGTAGGAGTTGGCAGACAGAATGCAGTATTAAATCAGATATCAAAGCAGGCCTCATTGAGAAGATGAGATTTGAGAAAAATTTAAAGGAGGTGAGAATTGAACAAATGGATATCTGGATACATATGAAATAAAGAGAATAGCAAAAGCGAAGATCCTGAGGCAGGAGCCAGTGTGTTTCAGGAGCACCTAGGTGGCCAGTGAGGGTGGAGTAGGATGAGCAAAAGGGAAATACAGTGACAGGAATAGAATTTGGAGTGATAATGTGTGGACAGAGAGTCAGACTAAGTAGGACCATTTTAAGGATGATGGCTTTTGATTAAGTATAAAGGGACTATATCTTCCTTCAGGAGAGCCCTCCCTGAACTCTCTGGTCCTTCCTTTGTGCTCTTACAATGTCCTGGGCTTCCACCACGGTTGCATTTATTACACTTTATGATAATTGCCTCATTGTCTGTCTGTGTTACCCACTTAATCGTGAACCCAGTGGGGACATACTGAGATTGCCTTGGTAATAGGGGATAATTGTGAGCCTATAGATAGAAATGGGGAAGTCAAGACATATAGGCAGCCACACAGTAAGACTTCACAGAGACCATAAAATCTGTGAGAACTGGAAGGTTATTCAGGATGCTGCATAGCTCTAGAAATCTGGTGTTTTCATTGCTGCCTCTGATGTGTATTCACTGATCTCCACTCTTGTATTTACTATTGTAGTCAATTAGTACTCTGTCCTTACTTCTGTAGCACCTAACACTCCCAACCACCGAGTTTATATTTTCCAAGAAAAGGTATGATTGGTTTGACCATACCCTAGTCAATAACTGTTGAGCAGAGCTTTCTTGCCAGTCCACTTCATGGACTCCTTGCCAGCCAATAAGTCGTCTGCCTTTGGGTCAAGTGTCCATCCCTGATCCAGTTAGTTGTGCACAGAGAAGTGAAGTTGCTTGATGTAAAGCATGGTCATCTCTGCATAAGGAAGCACCCAGAGCCCCTTCTCCTGGCAAAGAGCTGTGGGTGTGGCTGTTATTAACTCTCCAGTACATATTTCTTTCCAGCTTAGCACAGAGACTGGCAAATGGGAAAGATCAATAAATAAATCAATCTTATATAAAGCCCACTCCTCCCAGGGGCCCAGCACTGTGCTTGGCACAAAATAGACAAAATAATTATTTTGAAGTGGAAGGCCAGTATATCCAGACAGCACAGAAGAAAGCAATATAAAATAGCAGTTTTGCATGTGAATTCTTTCCATAGACTGCTTGAGTTCAAATCCCAGCTGTCACCCAGCAACCTGTGTCTTTAAGCAAGTTACTTAACCTCCCTGAGACTTAGTTCTTGCATCTGTAAAAGGAAGCCACAGATGGGCCCGATGTCATAGGAGAATTGGGTGCATTAAATGAAACAATTCATATACCTAAAGTACTTTTCTGCAGTCCCTGGCATGGGGTGATGCCTCAATAGATAGTAGTATTGTTATTTTCTTTTATGAGGCTCATGCTAATGAGCATGGATTTCTGGGCTAAATAATGGTCTGGAAGGCAGTAGTCCTGTCCCACCCTCAATTGAGCAAAGCAGGGTTCTACCATGCACAGTGCTTCCTAAGCACACATTGATTCTAAAACTGTCAGGGCTGTGGTTAACTGGCTGGACCCACTGCCTTCCCTGTGCCCCTACCCACCAGGTTATAAGTAACCTGGGGTTTATGGGTCATCCAGGCAACTGTTGCTGAGTTTAGCAAAGAAAGCCACTATGAAGGGTGTACCCCTTAAACCCTTCTGGGTCAGTAATAAATATTCTAGTTACTGGGCAAGCAGGGTGCTATACCCTCAATTTCCTGACATGAGGGTGTTCAGCAGAAAGTGGGGGGAGGGGAGAGAAAAAGAGAAGGAGAGTGAGAGCACAATGGCCACAGCCAGGGAGTCTGTAAGTTATAACTCAGTATCTAGCCACGCTAATCTTTTTCCATCTTTAATAACTTTTTATTTTTCAATTACAGTTGACTTACAATATTATATTAGTTTCAGGTATACAGCATACTGATTAAACAGTTGTGTAACTTACAAAGTGATCACCTGTTAAATCTAGTACCCTCTGACACTATACATAGTTATTACAGCATTATCGACTATGTTCCCTACGGCGTGCGGTACATCCCCATGACTGTTCTATAGCTACCAATGTGTACTTCTTAATCCCGTCGCCTTTTTTACCCATCCCCTCAACTCCCCTCTCATCTGGCAACTGTCAAAATTGTTCTCTGTATCTTTGAGTCCATTTCTGTTTTGCTTGTTTGCTTATTTTGTTTTTTAGATTCTACATGTAAGTGAAATCATATGGCACTTGTCTTTCTCTGACTTATTTCACTCAGCACAATACCCTCTAGGTCCATCCATGTTGTCACAGATGGCAAGATTTCATTCTTTTTTATGGCCGAGTCATATTCCATTGTATTATATGCACCACTTCTTTATTCATTCATGTATTGATGGACATTTAGGTTGCTTCCATACCTTAGCTGTTGTAAATAATACTGTAATGAACATATGGATGCATATGACTTTTCCATTCTGTGCTTTGGGTTTCTTCAGATAAATACCCAGAAGGGTATTTAATTCTGGGTCCTCCTTTGACTGTTATTATAAGCTTTGTTTTAAAGTCCGTCTGGCACAAGTATTGCTATGCCAGCTTTTAAAAAAATTTCCATTTTCATGAAATATCATTCTCCATTCCTTTACTTTCAGTCTGTGTGTGTCTTTCTATCTTAAGTAACTTATAGACAGCATATGTAAGGGTCTTGTTTTCTTATCCATTCAGCTATACTGTGTCTTTTGATTGGAGCATTTAATCCATTTACTTTTAAAGTAATTGTTTATAGGTATGTGTTTATTGCTATTTTATTATTCATATTTTTATTTTTCTTCTTCTTCTTCATCTTTAAGAAGACCCTTTAACATTTTTGTTTGATGGTAATGAACTATTTTAGCGTTTTCTTGTCTGGGAAGTTCTTTGTCTGTCCTTTGATTCTAAATGATAGCCTTACTGGGTAGAGTAAATCCTGGTTGTAGGCACTTGCTTTACATCACTTTAAATATTTTGTGCTAAACCCTTCTGGCCTATAAAGTTTCTTTTGAGGAATCAACTGACAGTCTTATAGGAGCTCCTTTCATAGGCAACTAACTGCTTTTCTCTTTCTGCTTTTTAAGATTCTCTTTTTGTCTTTAACCTTTTAGCCTAACTAAGCTTAATATATCTAGAACGCAGGAGGCTTTTGGTCACCACCTCTAGTCACACAGGGATCAATAAGAAGGTCAATATGAAGATAGCTGTCTGTGCATTTATAGAAATATAGATGTGTTTGAGATTGGAGGCTCATTCTGGGCAAGGTGAGGCCTACCTAACCTTACACCCTCTTAAATCCTGCTCCAGGCTGGCATACAGATGGGACTAAGAACTGGTAGAAGGCGAGCTTCTTCTCTGGGACCTACTTAACCAGGCAGGGCTCCCATCGAAGGGATCATGCAAAGGTTTTGGGAAGGGAATGAGAGTAGATGCCTTGGCTCTGGGTGAGTTGAGGAGGCAAAGGGGTGATGGGCAGGGAGAAGGAAGAGCAAGAGCAGAGGGAAGATGGAGTCACTGTGTAGGCTGCGCCCTCAGTAGACTGGGCAAAGCACAAACAGAGCTCCTCTCTCCACAAGAGCACCACAGTGGCCTGTGCTGTGGACAGGGGCCTGAACAGCCTCCCTGTATGTAGGGCTTTCTGGGGCAGTATAGCTGGGCCTCACCCTCCAAGTGTTCCAACTGCTACAAAGCCTTTGCTCTGCTGATCCCCCAAGGAGCCCCAAACAGCTATGCCAACTGTCCCTTTGCTATGCAAACACCTGATGGCTTTGAGGATCACTTGTCAAGGGAGAAGTTTCTATTAGGAGACCAATTTTCTTTTTTCCCCACTCATTCAGCTATGAATTTCCTTTGAGGAAGTGGTGGTGCCTAAGACACCACCAGGGGGCACTAGGGCCCCTAGGCACCAGGGGCCAAGGAAAATGAAATTCCTGAAGCCTGGAGGCCCCAGGTTTAGGTGCTGAACTCCTTGTAGCAGCCCCCTCCAGTAGGAGCTTGGCGCAGCAGGTCAGGGAGAATGTGATGCTGGCTTATCTAAAGAGAAATGAGAGGACTGGGCCAAAGAGCCCTATTTCTGTCCAGCCCTATACTACCTGCCATAAAATTAAATGATCACAATGAGTACATTAATTACCTGACACAAATGCTTTAACATAACAAAATTATTAGCCATTCTAGATTTAGTGTTTGTACAGCACTTTATATCTGCAAGGGCGTTGCAATAACTTACCCTGCTCAGGGTGCATTTCAGTCCCTGAACAACATCCTAAAGAGTTTCTTCTGGCCAGCCAGCTCTCTGGCCTCTGCCACAGCTGGTCACCTGCCCTTCTTGCCTTCGCTGACTGCTTTTCTTCCTCTCTACCTCCTCCTGGCATCCTCCTCGTCTGTTCACGAAGTACCTTTTACTTCAGAGCCATAAGAGAGTGTCTTTATTTATGTCCAGGTTACCTAAAGGGGTCAAGGGCAGCAGCCATGAGCAGGGTTGGCCATGGTGTCCAGCAAGTCCCGCTCCTGTGATGCTGTTTGTGGCTACAACTATGGGTGCACGATGGGCTCTGTACACAGCAGAAACTCTGAGTTTGGGGCCCGATGTTGCTCAAATTCCACAGGAATTGACTGCATGTCCTGTTACCTCATTTGCAGAGGGTTCACTACATTCAGACCAGAGCAGGCCCTGGGCTCTCGGGGGCAGACCAGGGGGGAGCATGCATTGAGGGGACTCACCACTGTGCAGATTCAATTCCAGACTGAATGGGGTATCACAGGAAACTTTACTAGTAAAACTTGTTGCAGTTGGCTTGGGTGTGAAATCTGCTTCCCAGGCAGAGAGATCAAAAGCCCAGTTGATGGATGTCTGTGTACCCAGCTCTCCTCGCTTGCTTTCATCTTCCTTTCAGAAAGAGGGGTAAACATTCAGCTAGTGAGCACTGCAGGTGTTCCCTTGAGGAGTGGAAAGGAATATCATTGAGAGCAGATAAGACCACCAAGGAAGGTGTCCGCGGGGATACCAAGGGTCTCAAGGAGAAGCAAAATGGAGGACATTGTAGCAGCAGTTCCAGAATTTCTGTGTAGGAAGGTCTTTGGGGCAGCAGTGATTTGACCGGATGACAGCTGGGGGTGGGGTGGCTTACCTTAAAGTTGAATTTTTATAGCTTGTATGATACAGATCAATAATATTTCTTAGCATGTTTATAGTCAGACTTTACAAAAGTTGAGAAAATATCAATGTTCTGTATAAAGTTTATCTTAATGCCTAGTGTGGTGGTTAAGATCAGAACTCTGGAGCTGGATTGCTTGGGTGCAAATTCCAACTTCACCAACTAGGTGACCTCAGGCAAGAACTTTAGCTTCTCTGTGATTCAGTTTCCTCACCTATAAAATGTGGATGACTGTAAGTATGTACATCATAGATTTGCTATGAGGATTAAGTGAATTAATCCACATAAAGTGTTTAGCATGTAGTAAACACCCTCAGTAAAGGTTAGCTACTATTACTTACTGAGAAGAGACTAGGGAGGGCCTGGGGGTGCTTGTAGCACCCACACCAGGTGTTCAAAAGTAAATTTCTAAGACATTCAAAGTGAAGGGTAAATGAGGGAAGGGATTCAAGATTTAGGCTAGTAGTCGTTTGTATGGTGGGGTACTGAGGGAACTCCTGGTCAAGTCCAGAGAATTCCAAAGGGATTATAGAAGGGAGAAGACTGGGTTCCATGTAATCAAAGACCCTGAGTCTTTTGGTGTCATGAAGTGGTGGGGGCTGCCTGATACTCACTTTGACTGGGCTGGATGTTACATCTGAGACTAGTGGGGAGAATGGTACATTCTCTTGCCTTCTGAGCACAGCCTGGGATGCCCCTGAGAAGCTGTGGAGTGGCGGAGTGGGACAGAGGAAGATACAGGAGAGCCTGGGGTGTGGGAGAGTGTCTATGGGGTGGGCAGGCTGTCCTGTGTACTAATCAGCCGGCCTCTGTTTCCGGGCTCTGGCCTCCCAGGTGGCGGAAGCAGTGACTACTAGAGGGAAGGGGGACACCTGGGCTCCTGGTCCGGCTCAAAGAGGTGATGAGGTAGAGATGAGCCTCGCAGGCACGGAAACCTGGACGCTGGCTAGGTCCCCGAAAACCGCAGGCTCACAGTCTTGGGGGAGCCTCGGGTACCTCACCCCACATCTCCTTCTTCAGTGAGACAAGAGACTCTGACAAGGCTCCCCGAAAGCCTTTCTCATCAATGAGCCCATTTGGGATTCTGTCTCATCTTGTCTTGCCACCAGGAATATGAAGGAGCAGAGCTGAGTTCTACACTTTTGCTATGACTCTGCTAGGCCCTGGAACATTAAAATTGAAATGACCTGGCCAAGCCCTGGCTCCTTCCCATGCTTCATGGACAGAGTAGGCTCACCCACTATGTGAGTGAACAAAAAGATGCATGTGTTTCTTCCTTGGAACAGCATTTTCAGGAAAACTGGATTAAAAATCAGAACGCCAACTAGAAAAGTTCTGACCTTGTTACTTGAAGCAGTCTGGGGGGGGGTCTTTGGAGATGATTCCTTATTTCAGGAAGATAATAATAGGACTACAATTTATATGTACTTTTAATGTTAAAAAAGAAATAAATTAGGTTTATTTGACACACATATTGAGACAGGCACCCTCACGTGGTGAAGTCAGTGGGCACCTGTCGTGCAGAAGACAGGGTGCAGCTGAGGGCAGACAAGGAAGCCCACGACGTGGGGGGCTGGCAGTGGTGTTTATGATGTATTGCAGTTAACATGTGCCCAGTTGATTATGTTAACAAATGTTAGCTAAACATCTTTATGGAATAGACAGTTTTAAAAGATTCTTGCAGAGAAAACATGACTTTTAAATAACACACATGCACCAAACGCAAGCACAGCAATCACTGCTACTCCCACGAGGAGGTCTTAGTTACAGGTCTTACAAGTCTCTGAGCTTGACAAATCATAGAGGGTTGCTATAAGGATTATCTAAAAATATTTAAATGTCTGCTACACTTTGGCCCTCGATAAATGGTTGATATTATTATAAAGTTATTGCTAAGCCAAACTGAGTGAGCCAAAATAAGCAATATTTTGGCATGACATTTTTAAAAGTACCTAAAAGTTCCAGTTCACGTTGGGCTAAGGGGCCAAGGGTGCAGAGATGAGTCCGCCGTAGACCCCGTGGTCTGGGATTTGGAGCTGGCCGTGTCTAGATTCCCACGGCCTTCTGACTATTGTGGCTGCCCTCACGGTCCCCCGCTGTTCCCTAGCCAGCTTCCGCCTTCATGTGACTGATGACCCAGTCTTCCTCATCACTTCCATCCCTCATTTCCATGCCTAAAAACCCTCAGTAACTCTCTCGTACTGTACAGTTCTGTATCTGTTCTACACTATCTTGTACTGTTCAGTAATTTTTCTTCAATTTAGACTTCTATTCCCAGATAAACTGTTGCAGATAGAACTTACAAATAAGGAACATAAGGTTGCCCTTGAGAGAATTTAACTTAATCAGCAGGTGATGAAAGGAACCCAATGTCTCCCAGGCCCTTGGGAACCGTTAGTCGACTACTAATCAGTGGTATTAACACATCTAAGGAAGGAAGGCTTCAGTGTTGTTTGTAGTACAATTCGAAATAGAGGAAAGCCAGAGGGATAAACTTTAGCTGAATGCATCCAGCACTGTCAATGAGAGAAAAATATTGGAAACAGGAGAACCCGAACATTTCAATCGTTAGTCTTTAGGGCTGTTTATTTCCGCTGACAAGGAGAGGTCCTGCTCCATTATACATTATACATTATACGACTCGTGTTTCTCTAGTTGAGATATCCCGCATTCTTCTTATTTTTGATCTCCTGGTTGAAATATTCCTGTCTTTTAATGACTAGTTCTGGGAATACCATCAGGGTAGTGGTGTCCTAATTCTGCTTCCCAGGTATCTACAGGTTGAGAGGCGGTGCCTCTGCTAGGGTCCCAAGCATACCATTCGATGGAAAGTTACATCTCCTTTGTTTATGTGAGTCTGATCATCAAAGTCAGATAATATTAGTTTATGGGAATCTGAGAAGTAAGTAAAGATCTAAGTGAAAGAGATGAAATTTACAAATCAGGAGAAAATATGGTAGAATATTTTTTAAATCTTGTATTTGAAATTCTTCCTTTCAGTAAGACATAAAATCTAGAAGCTATAAAGGAAAAAAGTAACAAAGTAAAAAATTTAAACTTCTGTGCAATAAAAAACACTATAAACAAATTTGAAAGACATGATAGACTAGGATCATATATTTGCAACATTTATAATATAATAAAGGATTACTATCCACAATGTATTAAGAGAACCTAATAATGAATAAGGAAAAGACAATCCAATAGAAAAATGGGCAAAGCATATGAATTAGAAAGTCACAGAAAGTGTGTCCAATATTTTTGTCTAATAAACATTTCAAAATGGTTCAAGTTCACTTTTAAGTAAGGAAATTAAAGTAGCAATGACACATCCCTTCCATAAGATTGATATAATTTTTTAAAGATATATGAGAGGGATATCTCAATTGAAAAAATGGATAGTCTTGCCCTGGCTGGTGTGGCTCAATTGGTTGAGCATTAGTCCATAAACCAAAGGGTCATGGGTTCAATTCCTGGCCAGGGAACATGCCTGGGTTGCGGGTTTGGTACCTGGCCTGGTACTTGTGAGAGGCAACACATCAATGTCTCTCTCTCACATCTATGTTTCTCTCCCTTTCATTCTCCCTCCCTTCCTCTCTCTCTAAAATCAATAACCACGTCCTCAGGTGAGGATAAAAAGAAAAAGAAAAATTGTGAGTCTTTAGTACAATTGATGATGGTGTGGGGAAGCAGATATTCTCAAATACTGTTAATGGGATACATGTTGATACATGTATCTTCTTTTGTAGGATCATTTGGAAATATCTATCACAATGTGACTCTTGTTATTATACTTGAAAAACAACTGGGATAAGAATAAATAAAATTTATAGGTTGCATTTTTCTTCCCCTGGGAACCTTGAGGTCATTGCTACATTGTTCTGATGAATGTTCTTCTACTCCAGCATTTTAATTCATCTCGTGCTTAGTTTGATTTCATCTTAAGAGTTTTTTGCTTTTGTTTTTCAGGAAAGGGTCATATGTTCTTCATTTCCTAAATTCTTGCTTGTTTAAGAATGTCTGCCTTTGGCTTGTTTGTCTAAGTGACAACTTGACCAGATGTAATATTCTTGGGCTCACTTTACTTCCCATGAAACCTTGCAGCCATTGAGTGTTGTATAGAATTCTGAGACCAGCCTGAGTCTTGCTTCTTTGCAGTGACCTGCTTTTCTGCCTAGATTCCCGAGGAATCCCTTCTTCATCCTTAAAGCTGCAGAACTTAATCAGAATATATCTTGGTTTCAATTGTTTATTATCAGTTTTCTTTTTTTTAACTATATTTTATTGATTATGCTGTTACAGTTGTCCTACTCTTCCCCCCCTTCTTGCTCCCCACCCCCTAACCCCCCCTTTCCCCATCCTTTAGTTTTTCCCATAGGTCATACACATAAGTCCTTCTGCTTCTACACTTCCTATACTATTCTTAACCTTCCCCTGTCTGTTGTCTACCTCCCATTTATGCTACTTATTCTGTGCCCCATTCCCACCCTCTCCCCCTACCACTCCCCTGCTGATATTCCTCCATACCTTATATAACTCCCTTTAACATTTCATACAATAAAGGCTGGGTGGTGATGAACTTCTTGAACTTGACCTTATCTGAGAAGCACTGTATCTGCCCTTCCATTCTAAATGAAAACTTTGCTGGATAGAGTATTCTTGGATGTAGGTCCTTGCCTTTCATGACCTGGAATACTTCTCTCCAGCCCC